>JARPMJ010003660.1:0-88913 GCA_033366665.1 Phoxinus dragarum
AACAGTACCAGTAAAACACGTGGGTTGTCCTGATACTGTACTTCAAAATGTAACAGTGTAAAAATTGCCACACAGAATAAAGTAACTGTTCAAGGTCCATTGGTAACTTATAAAAATAATGTCATATTTGCTTAAACTGTTACTACCGTATATCACACGACACTAAGCTATGAAAAAATCATGTTCCTCTGCCTCTTTCTGGTTAAATACTGTTTATAGATGGGTAAAAAGACTGTTTGCTAACTGTTAAATGACAATTAACTAAATATTAAATAACTAACAATTTACCATCTATTAATGATGGTTATTATAAAGTGTTACCGAAAAGATATGTTAGCATTTCCATATTTTGATATTAGAAGGGAAGGGATGCAGCTGCTTTCACAACTAGCCTACCCAATGCTCAAAATCATCCCAAGCTAATGTTTGATGCACAGAATTTATTGTGTGGTTTTCCTAACCCCCATAAATAGATTATCACGGTGGAATAGTTAGTAGGCTATATGCTATGCCACTTTCATCAAAACCTATTACAAGCTATAGCAATGTCATGTCATTAAATACGATAAACAGTGACTCTGGAACAGATCTGCGTCTTCCTTATCCCCATTAAAAAACACATTACAGCAAAAGAAAAGTTGCACTAACTGTTCGTTACCAGCAGCATTTGCCGTCAGGCAGGTAACGTTAGCTAACATAAACATATTATTGCTAGCCTACCCTGCTGCAAAATTACACCATTTGTACAAGACAAGTAGAGCTATTTTATCCAGTGTAATTTATCACTTACCACTATCTTGTTTTTCTTTTTCTTTTTCTGGCTTCCTGAAGCATAATTCCGCTTCATTATGACTACCGAGGAGGTTTTGTATTTTGCCGGCCGCAGAGATCGCGTGGTTGGCTGGCTGCTGTCAGCGAGAGGGGCCCTCTTGAGGGGTATCCCGATAACAGTGTCATTGCACTTTACTGCATTGACTATCAAAGGGGTGCTCACGCAGTTTGTCGTTGCATTTTATTCTTAACCAGTCGTTGTCTTGGGCCCCCCAGGCCAGCTCGGGGCCCCAAGCAATTGCTTGGTTTGCTTGCCTTGTCGCGACGGGCCTGTGACAGACCCATGTTTTGTGTGCAAGCACATGGCCTTGTGTTTGGGCTGTGTGCTTGTTGTCTCGTCACCCAACTCCGCCCCCCTTGTTCTCCTCGTTAGTCATTATTGTTTCATCTGTATCACCTGTCGTCATTATTAGTTTCTCCCTATTTAATCCCCCTTGTGTTTGCTGTCCTGTGCCGGTTCATTGTGATTCTCATTGTGTGTTTCCTGTGAGACCCTTCCTGTGAGTACCTTGTGAAAACTAGGTCTTGTAAAGTCCTGATCTTGTTGCTGTTATTAGTCTAGTTGTCAGTCAAGTCTTAGTGTAGTTTGTCTTTGTTTTTGCCCACCAGTCTTGTTTTGCCCCATTGTGGGTTTTGTTTTTCCCTGTTTTTGTCTTAAAGCCCCGTTCACACAGCACTTTGAACCCGGCAAATTGCCGGCAAATTGCCGGAACGCCTTCTGTGTGAACGCAAACACGACCCGGGTTTAATGCCGGGATCGATGCCGGGTTGGGGACCTAGTAACATTGCCGTGTTCAGACCCGGAACGCGCGCTGTGTGAACAAAAGCCAGGACAAATGCCGTAAGGGGTGTGTCGTAGTGATGATGCACGAGCCTTCGCAATGATGTAGTTATCGTGCGACTCTGTTAGAAGAAAGTTTGTGTTCGTCATCGATACAAGAAAGAACGAAAAGATGTCTGCAAACTGGACTGAAACAGAGACCCGAGAGCTCCTTGCAATCCGCGCCGAAGCTGAGATCGTTCGCCAGCTTTGTGGAACGGTACGTGATGCGTTAGTGTACGACCGAATCTGAAAAAAAATGATCGAGCGTGGTTTCTCGAGATCGAAAGCGCAGATCATAAGTAAACTTAAGGCGCTGCGTAAAAAATTCCACCAAGTTCACGACTACAATGGAAAGAGCGGTAGTGGAAGATTAGACTGGCCTTTCTACGACCTGTGCTACGGCATATGGGGAACGAGCCACTCGGCAAACCCAGTGGCACTACTGGGTAGTATGGACTCGTCTTCGCCTTCGTGTACAAATGACGAAGAGGAGTTATCACCAGAACCGTCTTGTTCCTCCGCATTTTCCTCTTCTTCTGCTTCTCCCTTGCCCTCAGTTGCCTCCAGACCGGAGACCATTGAAGAAAACCCTAGAGAAATCCGTTCAGGTGAGCTATATAACCATTAACTATATTGTTGGGGACATTCTAAAACGATGAACGTGAAAAAAGCTCATGAAGCCAGAATTGCACTTAAATCTAACGTGAAAAATGTCATATTAAGTATATTCTTCGCTTTATAGCATACAGTATTAATAAATAAGCTTTATAGTAAATTAGGCCCTCTAATATCACTGTGTTCATGCATCAATCCTAGTTTAAGTGTTTTAAAATGTCCCCATGGTTGTAGTCTTTAGTTTGTGTTTTGTCTGCCATACATCACGTGTGTATTCCTGGTTAATAATACAACTTTTGGGTTTGTCTTTTCAGAATCGCCTCAACCACCTCCTGCTAAAAAGGCCAGAAAGCCCCTTTCCAGGACTCAAACAATTATGAAAGAGGTGAAGGACCTGTTTTTAGAAATGGACAGAGACTTTGAGGAGAGGGAGCGTGTTCGCTTGGCAGAGCAGAGGGAATACGAGGAGCGACTGAGGAGAGAGGCGAGTCTGGCAAGGGAAGATGAACTGGCAAGGCAGATGTCGATGCTGCGCGAGCTACAAGAGACCCAAAACCGTTTTTTTGGGTGAACTCCTACGCCACATGCCAGCTCCGGCACCCACACATTATTACGTGCCTCCACGTCATACCCGCTTCAATATCCCAAGCACATCAGAAGAAACGGAAAACAGCACATTCACGCCGTTGTCATCCTCTTCGTTTCTACAGCTGGATTAGGAATAGTATAAAGTCATAGTATATTTTAATGCTGTGCGAGCTACAAGAGACCCAAACCCATTTTTTTGGGTGAACTCCTACACCACATGCCAGCTCCGGCACCCACACATTATTATGTGCCTCCACGTCATACCCGCTTCAATATCCCAAGCACATTAGAAGAAACGGAAAACAGCACATTCACGCTGTTGTCATCCTATTCGTTTCTACAGCTGGATTAGGAATAGTATATATTATAATTTAAAGAGTTTTTTTTTTTTTTTTCTTTAAGTGTTTTCATTTGTGCTCTAATTTATATTTGCAATCTAGATTAAACACTTTGTATTGTTTTATATGTTTTATTTGCAAATATAAAAGTTTGCATTCAACATACTGGTGTGTGCTTCATTATTGCTTTTTCTGTGTACAGTGCCATATTACTACAATTACATATAAAATACATAATGTATTTTAAAAAAAGATAAATATTAAATAGATTTCATTTAATTGAAATACAAACTACTGAAGTCACTTTTCTATATCTTAAAAAGAAAAAAAAATGCTGGGCTAACTTGGACAAGCTGCTAAATGATTCAATATACATAAAATGTTTTTCAAATTGTTTATTTATCATCTGTGACCACACTCCATTATTTCAGTTATGAAAAAAGTGACTGACAAACGTAGTGAATAGTTTTACAATAAATAATTTTTATTGAAAAACTTTGACATGGTGTATTTTGGTTGTGCAGGTAAAGTAACACGAGTCATGACAAGAGAGTCATCATAGCCTCACGAATTCCTTGACAATTATGTCCTCCCACCCCCTGAAACATATCTTGATCAGGCTCTTGCAAATCATCTGTGATGTTCCAGTCAGGCAAATAAACTTCTTTGTTCAGCTCACAAATATTGTGCAGAACACAACAAACAGCAACAACATCAGACATCAGAGCTGTATCGACATCGTTGCGCTTAAGCAAACACCTCCAACGACCTTTAAGGCGACCAAAAGCGTTCTCCACAACCATCCGTGCTGAGCTCAGTCGGTAGTTGTAGTGTCGTTGTTGAGGGGTCAGGGCATGGTGGTTTGTGAAACCCTTCATAAGCCAGTTCTTGAGGGGGTATACCGCATCGCCGATTAAATGGACAGGAACCTCGACATCATTCACTGTCATTGAGTTCTGTTAAAAACAAAATGTACAAATAATAAATCACAATGCAATTTTTTTACAATGCAGCTGTTAATGTTAATGTCATACATGGTTTATTACACTTGCATCTAGATATCAAAACATGACTAATAAAATGTGCCAGTAAAACAAATACTGCGTACCTCACGAGGAAACAGGTATCCACCCTGTTGCTCTGCCATTTTGAAAATGGGAGAGTTGGACAACACACGAGCGTCATGCGTGCGCCCAGGCCAGCCCACATATACATCTGTAAAGCTAGTTCAAGAGACATGGCATTAAAATATGGACACATAAAAATTAATCGAATTTCTGTAATGAACACAATAGCTTAGGAACTACATTCTTACCAGAAATTGTGGTCCACAACAGCTTGAAGTACAATCGAATGCCATCCCTTACGATTGTAGTAAGCTGTAGCATCTTCTTGGGGAGCAATTATAGGGATGTGGCTACCGTCTATGGCACCACCACACAAAGGATACCCACGTTCAGCGAACCCATTTAAAGCCTTTTGAAGAGCTTCTCCTTTGGGCAAGGAGATGAAATGTTTCAAAAGCTTTCTCTTCAGTGTTGCAGTGACTTCGTGAACCAGTGTACAAATAGTGGATAGCCCCACACCAAAGAGACAACTGATTGTACGGTACTCGCCAGGGGTAGCATACCACCACAAAACAATAGCCAATCTACGGCGTGGTTCAAGGGGCTTTCTCCAGTTCGTAAGCTTGCGTCTCAGGCTTAGCTCAACAAGTTGCAGAACAAACTCGAACGTGTCCCGTGACATCCGAAAGTGCTGCCGCCACTGATCTTCGTTGAAGTTTTCCAGGACATTTGACCAAAACACAGCCCCTTGAGGTCTTCGTACCATCCACAGTCTTCTCTTCGAAACACCCAGTTGCATGAGCCGTGTACAAAGAACTGTAGCTTTTAGCATCCGATGGCGTCTCCGTGCTTTACGTCTCGCGGCTTCATTTTCTTTCATACTCTCCGCCAATTTAACTTCCAGCGTATTCCGTATCGAATTAACATGTTGAAAAGAACTCAAAATCGAAAATAAAATTGTGATTTGACCACGAAACATGTTGTACATAAACAACAAAGTTTGAACAGCAACATCTAATGCCTGATCAGCTGCCATGTTGTTCAAAGCAATGCAAACACTTCCGCTTTTCGACGCGTACCTTATACGTCACATCATAACGTCACGCGTCTATCCGGGACATACCCGGGTTGTGTGTGAACGCGCTCTCTGATTCCGGCAAATCACTGGCAGTGTGAATGAACCATTTTCAAACGAACCCGGGTCAAATCCCGGGTCACTTTATCCGTGTATTTTCCGGAATCTCTGTGTGAAAGGGGCTTAAATAAAACTGTTAAGAGCATACTGTCTGCGATTGGGTTCATCTCTCCATCAACGTCATAACAGTCACGGTACGGTTCGGTACGTTTTTGATACAGCAAAAAGAAAGAAATGCCAGAGAAATTTTCTTGATTTCTTTTTTTTATATTTAAACTAACATAATAAAGTGTGATATTTTTTACTTTGAGTAAATCTAATTGATTCTTCTTATGAGCATATAAAACAAAACAGCTTCTTGGAAAAAATGAAATGTAATATAGTTATAAACCAAGGTTTATTTTATTTCAGATTAATATTTGAGGGCAGCAATTGTATTCATAATGTCAAAATAAAACCGACGTAATGTTACTTGAAGGCATTATAGCCTACTATTCCTGCCAAACTTTCATGGTTGCAGTTAGTGTTAATGCTACTACAGTAAATCCATGGTGAATGTTGCAGATCTGGACACTGGATAGTTCATTCACGGCAGAATGTTTCTTCCTGGTTTCCATACGCTGTTTGATCCGTTAATAACAGAGAAATGTGAATGTTTCTCTCTAGATCTCGCAGCGATGTTATTACTTCTGTGGCAAATTCAAGTGCTTTCTTTACTGGATCTCTTATTAGCGCTGTGTAGTAACAGCCTCACATGATCATGATCGGCTCGCACTGCACTGGTCCAAACTGATAAACGGTCCGTCAACCACACAATAACCCACAATTCTGCTTGCATTATGTTTGCCATTTGATGTTGGGCACTGTTGTGGTCGCGCCAGCATCTCATGAGCACGCTTGCAACGCGCCTACATTTGAAATAACGAAATTGTAATTGAAATCGGCATTGTTAGCATATGATTTTTTAAAAACTTTGAAAAAATATTTTTATATAAAATTATTAATAGAACATTTTATGCATCTTTATTCACCTCAAAGCATCCGCTCCCACGCCCAGGTTGGGAACCAATGCACTATGTGACACTGGTTATTGCACATCAAACTGTTCCTAACACCTTGTATCTATTTTCCATACTTCTGTTTTTGAACAGGCAGTTTTTCAAGATGGGGAGAGTGTTGGTGAACCCAAGTTCAAAATCTCATGGAGCAAAGTCCACAAGACATTAAGAGCAAGACCAGTGCCTGTTAAAAAGGACTATAGCTACATGACAGCTATGATTGCAGATGTTCTGTCCTCTGTGTTAGATTCAAAACAGGTCATGGACATGAGAGTTAATCCAACACATGTCATGGCTCCACAAGAGAGACTATCCAGATCACAGATAATTTTTCAAACACAGCAGTTATCACGTTTCAAGTAGCTGCATCATTACGAACACATGACGTACATACCAGCATAGTTCAAATGCACAGAATCTTTAATTTTTAATTCTAGTCAAGCACACGTAGTACTTAAAACATACATTTGATATTGGAGTACATGCAACATTTTTTTTTAAACATGAACATTTAGTATGATATCCTATTTTGTTGCATAGCTTGTTTTCTTGACAAAATGCCTTCAAATGTCAACTATTCAGCTATAGGTTATTAAATTCCCTCCATGCCTCATCTACTTCTGCATGATCAGTGTCTTCATATTCAAACCCTGTATAGATTCCACTTGGTTCAGAGTACGTTTCTTATTTTGTTAACTGCACACGATGGAATGACTCTGCGGACTCTTTTCCCTAGCCAGCCAAGCATCCACCATGTAAACTGACGATATGAGGCATATCTGCAAGACCTAAAAGGCAGAATTTTTAAAACAATTATACTATTATGTTATGAAAAAATGATTTAAGCTGTTTCCCAGCGAGCAAAAAGTCGTCTAGAACACGTCTATAAGACGTAATTGTTAGACATCCAGAAGACGTCCTCACAGGAGCCAGAATGAACGTTTTTTATACGTCTTTTCTGGACATTATTTAGACGTAAATTAAAGACGTGCTACAGACGTAATTGTTAGACATCCAGAAGACGTCCTCACAGGAGCCAGAATGAAAGTTTTATAGACGTCTTTTCTGGACATTATTTAGACGTCAATTAAAGACGTGCTACAGACGTAATTGTTAGACATCCAGAAGACGTCCTCACAGGAGCCAGAATGAACGTTTTTTATACGTCTTTTCTGGACATTGTATAGACGTAAATTAAAGACGTGCTACAGACGTAATTGTTAGACATCCGGAAGACGTCCTCACAGGAGCCAGAATGAAAGTTTTATATATGTCTTTTCTGGACATTATTTAGACGTCAATTAAAGACGTGCTACAGACGTAATTGTTAGACATCCAGAAGACGTCCTCACAGGAGCCACAATGAAAGTTTTATAGACGTCTTTTCTGGACATTATTTAGACGTCAATTAAAGACGTGCTACAGACGTAATTGTTAAGACATCCGGAAGACGTCCTCACAGGAGCCAGAATGAAAGTTTTATATACGTCTTTTCTGGACATTATTTAGACGTCAATTAAAGACGTGCTACAGACGTAATTGTTAGACATCCAGAAGACGTCCTCACAGGAGCCAGAATGAAAGTTTTATAGACGTCTTTTCTGGACATTATTTAGACGTCAATTAAAGACGTGCTACAGACGTAATTGTTAGACATCCAGAAGACGTCCTCACAGGAGCCAGAATGAAAGTTTTATAGACGTCTTTTCTGGACATTATTTAGACGTCAATTAAAGACGTGCTACAGACGTAATTGTTAGACAGCTAAAGGCAGCCCGAATAAAAGTTGTATTAGATGCGTTTTCTGTAGAAATGTCAAAGACGACTGTTAAAGACCCATACTAACATGGAAATCCCATCTGTGCATATTTGTAAGGATCAAACTTTAAAAAAATGTTTACTTCAAACAGTGGCAGTGAGTTAGATCTCACTGAGAAAAACCCAGTTACTCATTGTTAATGGTTGTCGTGTCATGAAACTGCAGACAGACCATAGACCTAAATTAGATTTGAAAGAATATTGATAATACTGAATATTCAATTAAATAACTGTGTAGTGTATACTAGTTTTGTATCTTATCATTATAATTGTAATAAACTGCTTACAATTTTCCTGTAAACCAAACTGATCACTCCAAGAAATCAACTATTTAAATCTCAAAATATATTTTTATTACTAATACTTGACAAAACTTAAAACTAGAACAGTAGTATAAATTAACACAATAAAACTTAAAACGAGAACAGTAAGTATAAACTAACACAATAACATAATACAACTTAAAATCCATAACAGTAAAGTTATAAATAAAAGTGCTATAAAAGTCTGTGATGTCCCGTGTTTGATGTCCCCTTGAGGAGCGTCTGGAAGCCGCTCCTTAAGGTGGGGGTTCTGTCATGATTCTGCCATCTAGTCCTTGTCTTTAAGTCTTGAAGACACTTCATGTTAAACATAAATATATACTGATTTGATTTGAAGACAACTTTGGAAGTATTGACGGGAAAATAGGCTACAGAATATTTCGTTCTGTGCATTATATAATTTTTTTTTTATTGGCACTTCTCTAAACCAATCACAATCGTCTTGGTCAGCGCTAAGCACTAGGCAAAGCCACGGTGCTGCTGCTTCTTTTGGTGGAACGTGCACGTTCAAAAGTTGTTTTAGTCGTGCAACAGAAAACTCAGATTGGACAGATAGTCTAGCTAGCTGTCTAGATTTACCCTGCAGAGATCTGAGGAGCAATTTAAATAAATCGACCGGAGTTTAAATTCAAGAAAGGTAACAGACATCTGTCCGAAAAGAGTGAAATCTGGTGGAATTTCCTCTCATGCGCTCTCTTGTCCATAAAAAAGTCAGTTTAAATAAAAGTGCATATGACAACTAACAGATGGCTTTGACTTACAAGTTTAGCCATTTTCATAAAAAATACGATATACAGTTTATCTTTTAGCACCATTTAACCAAAAAAACACCAAGATATAATTGTTTTTATCCACATTGCCAAGCCCTAGCGCACAGTCCTGCTCAACTAAACCAAACTACCAAATGAACCATCAAATGAAAACAAATTGGGGATCTGTTAGGGCTGCACGATATTGGAAAAAAAATTACATTGCGATATTTTTTCTCCCAACGATATATATTGCGATATTGAGAGCCATAACTCAAGGCTAAAGTCAATAATTACCATTCCATGATATTAATAATTTCACTAATAAGCAAGCTTCATTACAAGTGACAAAAAGGTCACTTAATATTTTATTCCAAAATTAGAACATTTCTGTAAACACAAAAGCAGAACACATTTTTAAATAAAAAAGCAGCTTTACACCAACCCCCCTGAATGGTTTACAACAATATAACTTAAAATAAATATATTTTTTATAAAACAACTTAAAAGATTGTGAACCAAAATGCTTATAAGTCAACTTTACTTGGCCAAAGTGCCAAAGTAAAACAGTGTTGGTGTTGGTCATCATAATCGTATGAAATAAACAAAATGAAATAAAACTTTAATATATTTAATTTGTATTAAATCTTCTAAACAGATTAGAGAACTGTAAACAGAACACATTTAAACAGCAGCTTTACCGCCTGTCAGCACCGCCGCTCCCACCACGCGCATCACGCGCTGTGCGCAGGGCACCAAGAGCTGAGGGAGCACCAAAAAAATAGCCTAATGAAAAATCAATTAATTATAATGCCGATATGATTTCAGTATAGAAATACAGACATCCCAAGTGTCCCGGAAGTTCCGGGAGTCTCCCGCATATTGATAGCGGCTCACTGATGCCCGCGAATCAGTTAAAATCTCCGGAATCTAGAGCGAGCGCACCCGCGAGACAGAGACTGTGCTCCAAACTGTGTAGCGCGTGCACGGCAGAGAGAGAGAGAGAGCAAGAGACCGCGCGCTTGTGCCTCATGAAACGCATGTAATATCTCCCCCTCGTACTACTACCCTTCACATTGCATGTTCCGGCGATGTGACTATCGCTCACTCGCACATCACGATGTCGATGGTAAAACAGAATATCGTTCAGCCCTAGGATCTGTGTCTGTTAAGGTAATATGTAAATAAATACCTGTCCAGCACTTTGTGGGTGCAGTCCTTTACATCTTTCCCCCCCACTCTTGCCAGCTGACAAACCTATAATAAAAAAAATAGTCTTGAAATAATTGAAAGATTTGTTTAACTCAAATATCACATATTTTCCAACACATTGTAACAGCAGGTAAAATACAAAATGCAGATATAATTTGCTGGATCGATATTGAAATGTATCAATACATAAGATATCTGCTGTATTACTGTGTTGCATATATCTTCTGGCATAAAATGCGACTGCAGGGTGTGTCTCAAACACCCTTACAACAAAATGAACACGCCTAATCTTTCGGAACCATATCACCCTGACTGACTTGCAGCTTGGCACAACAAAAACTCCTGCTTTTCAGATGTTGCCATTTCTGATATTTTAATTAAAAGAAATGCACTACAATTTGATCAGAAATAAGAGGTTTTAAACTTCTTACCAAGGTTTCAAATTTGTTTTTATCCAGAAGAGAAGCCTCCTCCCTCTCAAACTCTTCCAAGGTGTCAATCTTGCTAATCTGAATCCTAGAGTTAGGTACGCTAATTTGTTATTGTGTGGTTGACGGACCGTTTATCAGTTTGGACAAAAGCAGCGCAAGCCAATCTTGATCAAGCGACACTGTTACTACACAGCGCTAATAAGAGATCCAGTAAAGAAAGCATTTGAATTCACCACCGAAGTAATAACATCGCTGCGAGATCCAGTGAGAAACATTCACATTTCTCTCCGTTATTAACTGATCAAACAACGCTAACGTGGAATCCAGGAAGAAACATTGTACCATGAATGAACTATCCAGTGTCCACAGATCAGCAACATTCACCATGGATTTACTGTAGTAAAACTAACTAACTTTGGAAGTTTGGCAGGAATAGTAGCCCATAATGCTTTCAAGTAACGTTAAGGCCTGTTCACACCGGGACGAATTTCGCGCGCGATATTCGCCGACGTTTAACGCCTCGTGACTAAACAAAGGGCGCCAATGTGAGTGTGCACACCGAAGCGCCACGCGTAAAAGCGTCATTTTAAAAAAAAACGCCTCGGGTTCGTTTTTTGGGTTTGACGCGCCGCGTCAAAAACTATCCGACCAATGAGATTGGCGCTTTTGCTCACGTGTCTGGAGCTTCTGAAGTTACAGTAAACACAACTTGGGGGCGCTCAAACACAAAACGGTCTTGCAGAGCGTAACGCGAAGAAGACATACGCCAAGTATATGCCTCTTATATACTGTCTATGGTATATGCGTGTACAGTACCGGGAAGAAATAAGACGAGGAAGATGCAAGACGAGATGAATGTAGAGCTGTTGGTCTCGTTGGTGTCGGAACATAAAGAACTATATGACAAACGTGCCAGCGTCTACGCGGGTATTTCTGTTTTACATTAAGCACCATCTAATGTCAGGGAATGAATTTGCATGTTCACTAGGCTCATCGCCAGCGAAAATCGCTTGGGTGTGAACACAAAAAACGCGTTGAAAAACGCTGACGAATAATGCGCGCCGATATTCGTCCCGGTGTGTACGGCCCTTTACGTTGGTTTTATTTCAACATTATGAATAACATTGTTGCCTAGGCTTGCTACGATAGTCGGTGTAACCGGTGTTACACGGTGTTCAGTCACAACACCGGTTTCATCACTGGCCCACCGCGGCACCGCAAAAAATAAAATAAAAAAAAGTTTAAATTGACTACTATTGTATGATCCACGCTTGTATTAATGTGAATGCTTTTAAACCGTTCAACAGGGTTCCTACACATTTTCCATTTCAAAATTCCATACTTTTCCAGACTCAAATTTCAAATCTTCTCTGTAGATTTTCAGACCATATTCAAAGTGCCCCTATTATGCTTTTTCAAATATTCCCTTTCATGCAATGTGTAATGCAGCTCTCTGCAAAAGTATGAAAATGAAAGAGCACGCAATAAATTAAGTTGTTGTTTCTCAAAAGAAAGAATCGACTTTGAAGTACCTAAACCGAGTTATCACGAATTTGAATCCCACTTCCGTGACGGCTACACGTCACTGGGTAACCAACCCGGTCACACTAAATGCGTCCCTAGCACCTATTGTGTTTATCGTGCAATTTATACGCGAGAATGAGTTTTTACGTGCATAGGATACACATGGGTAGGTTTAGTAGTGGTGTGGGGTGTGTGTATTATACGTTTGGTTAGGATTAGTGGTGTGGGGTGCGTGTGTATTACATGCAATAAAGTGTGTATCACGCGAAAACTGTGTATCCTATTTACGTAAAAATTTTCGCATATAAAATGCACATAAACACAATATTTATAGTTTTGCTATAGAGACGCATTTTCATGAGATCAGGCTGGGTAACACATTTGCCTAATATAGTAGGCCTATAGAAAAAAAAATTTAACGTTATAGCATGAAAATAGATACTAGTCGGTTTAAATGATTAAATGTTAAAACGGCTTGCCATAGAAAGGTTTGAGGCTGATTGGTGCCAACTAAGCTAGCTTAAGTAGCTAGCACGTCCATTTAGAGGAAAAAACATTTAGCTGGACCAACTGGCACTAACGAAAAAAAAAATTAAGATAACTTTTCGGGAATCACTCACTATTAGTATTTCCAATATTATAACATACTTACAAAGTCCTTGATGCGGACGTCGACTCAAGGCAAGTGCACACTACAGGATTTTAAAACGTCGGGCTGAACTGTGCAGTTCACACTACATGACTTGCTCTCTGTGAAATCAGGAGTGTTCAAGTTGTTGAGCTGTTCACACCACACGACACAACGTGATTGATCCGCAACAGGAGGTAACTCACTACACGAGGTGACAACAACTCTGTCAGCCAACGATTCTATCTTGTCTACAAACCACGTTTTATTACGAAGAAATCACGCGATAAAACGAACCGGAAATTACGCAATACAGCACGCGCGCCACTACCCAGCGAAGAAGAACACAAGTACACAACACGCGAGTCTTTGTTTGAATATGGACGTCAGACAGAAATTAGTGCTGCAAACTGTTTGCGCGATGATTTGCTCTGGAAAAAATAATAATAATTCCCATAGACAGTATATAAACGGTATTTTCCCAGTGACCTCAACCCATGCCTTGCTCTGATTGGCTGTAGCTTATGGCATCACATGTGGTTGAGTCGTGCGACAGCTCCAGATATCTAGCATGCTAGATATTTTTCTGGGCTCGGCGACGCGTCCGCGAGGCGTCTGCGAGCGTCTTTGATGCGTTGTTGGCTCTTTCATACTAACAGATTGGCGAGCGTTCATCGGCCGCTAATCCCCCGCGATTTGCACGCGATAACAACCCGACCTGTCGGCGAGCTCAACGATTTGCAAATCGGGCTTAAAATCCTGTGGTGTGAACTAGGCATCAAGTGCAACACGAGACAGCGACACGAGACGAATACATCCTTCCTTGGCAACCAAGCTAGCTTAAGTAGCTAGCACGTCTATTTAGAGGAAAAACATTTGAATTATTTAGCTGGACTAACGAAAACATGTAAGATAACATTTCGGGAATCACTCACTATTAGTATTACCAATATTTTAACATACTTACAAAGTCCTTGATGGGAACGTCGACTAAGTGCCACACGAGACGAAGACAGCCTTCCTTGGCAACTAAGCTAGCTTAAGTAGCTAGCACGTCTATTTAGAGGAAAAAACATTTGAATTACTTAGCTGGACCAACTGGGACTAACGATAAAAACTTTAAGATAACATTTCGGGAATCACTCACTATTAGTATTTCCAAGATTATAACATACTTACAAAGTTTTTGATGGGGACGTCAAGTGCGACACCAGACGAAGACCTTGGTGGTGCGGAATGCGCGGAGCATGCTGCGCGGCGGACTACAGTCACATATCCGTCCGCCACAGAACCGGAGAAACTTGTATTCCAAGCATGTTTGATCATTTAAAAAAATCTCAGTATCATGTTATACATTTTAAAACATTTGTTCAAAATAATGTATACTTGACACAGTCCCTATTATTTATTATCACTATAAAGGAAGAACTGTTTTTCACAGGGGATCGAGGGATATCACAATCTTCTTGAAACCGGAAGGTGTACCCAATAAAACCGCCTTTTCCACCACACTTAAACGAAAAAAAACAAAACAAAAACTCTTATCCAAAAAACATCTATGCTTTTCACTTTTTTAATATAATTTTACTAAGCAGCATACACATAAAAAAAATATATATAGAGCTTGGCAGCGTGACGTAACGCCTCTAGCGTCGCGGTGGCCTATGGGTAGCGCCGCCATTTTGTGAGGCCGTTCCGCGAATCTGTCAGGCCAGGGGTCCGCTAATATATAAATTATACATTTTTCCATTCATTTTTAAGTTATGGGGCGAACATGCTGTGTGGTCGGTTGCAATGTCCGTTCACACGACCGACAAGGTACAAAATTAGACAACGCGTTGTCTTTCTTTAGCTTTCCTGTCTGGAGGAAGAATCAAGGAAGCTATGTGTCGGATGTTACAAAAAGACGCCGGCTGTCGTGGATTTCAGCCGTAAGACGAAAAGACATCAACTTTTCAAGCATCCCAAGATCGTTAAAAGTGTGTTCCAGACATTTTTATTCAGGTGAGTGTCAAAGTATTAGAGACACTTCTAAATATCTTGCAGAAAAATAGATCTTATTCTTTAATCTGAGTATTGAGTGGTATGGAAGACACTTTAAACTAACTTTATGGGAAACGCATATCGTGCCATCATAGCATGTTTTTATTTTTGAATAAAATACATTTTTAAAGCATTTTACACCTTCATTGTCAGGCCCTGTCCTTAACAAATTTGTATATATTAGAATGGTTTTCTAATGAATTAGTTTGATAGTTACAAATAGTATTTTCTTATTGATTACATGTCCCTGATTGTATCCAACATGGTATTATAATTTCTATGAGAAATATAAACAATGTTTAGGTGAAATGTAGTAAATGAAAAGTCCAGAATAACTACCAGGCACTTATATAGCTGTGAAACTACTTTAACATAACATATTTTAAAAACACATAATGGTGTGTATATACCACCACCTTTACACAGTTAAAATAAATGAATATTACATTTTTTATCATACTATTTAATGTGACAGACAGGGCTGACATTTAGGACAACACATGTTTGTGTTTTTTAAGACATTCCTATTTTAATTTCATATTATGATTTTGTTAAATAAGGTGTGATTGATTTAATATGCATCTTAAAAATGTATTTTCTATGTTGTTTAAAAAGTTGTTTCACTGCAGTATTTTTTATTTTTTTTGTATTTATTTATTTATTGATGTCTTGTTTTCTTAAAGGGAAACCATCTTATGAAATGGATGAGTCAAATCCTGACTGGGCTCCAACACTGCACCTGGGACACTCTGAAGTGTGTGCTACCGAGTCAGACCGGTATTCTCGTCGATTACAACGACAACAAATGACCGTGCCAGTAGCAGCATTTGGGACCGGTGAATCCCAAATGCAGGGAGAAACCACTGCAGAACAGGTGGGATCAGCACAAGAAAAGGAAGGTGGTGACCAGGCAGAGGCAGAAGTGGCAGCAGATGCTGCAGGTGGTGACGAGGCAGAGGCAGAGGCAGAAGTGGCAGCAGATGCTGCAGGTGGTGACGAGGCAGAGGTGGGAGCTGTAGAAGATGAATGGGCAGATGTGGAAGCCGCAGAGGATGAGGAAGGTGGAAACCAGGCAGAAGTTGACATGCCAGTTAAGAGACAAAGAAGAGAATGTCAGTTCTGTGAGCGCAACAGTGCAGAAGTCAACCGTCTGCTGCAGGAGAACAGGGAACTTAGGTGTGAGCTGAACAAGAGAAAGATGGATGAGGACTTCTTAAAGGGTGACACAAATAAGGTCAGGTACTACACAGGAATTCCATGCTTTGCTATTTTATTGTCTTTGTTCACCACTGTTAAGGCTTTCCTGCCAGTTACCAAAAAGTTGTCATCCTTTCAAATGCTTTTGTTGACACTCATACGTCTGAGGCTTGATCTTCCTGTACAGCACCTTGCCCATCTCTTCCATGTGTCACGTAATACTCTTTCTACTGCCTTTACTGACACCATAGATGTTTTAAATGCACGGCTTAATCCATTGGTGTGCTGGCCAGAGAGGCATTGCTTACAAGCTACAATGCCGCATCAATTTTTGGAAGCTTTTGGGAAACGTGTTGCTATTATAGTCGACTGCTTTGAAATACGCACAGAAAGGCCATCAAATCTAAAGGCACGGGCACAGGCCTTTTCTCATTACAAAGGTACTGTCACGATCCACACACGGGAAACAGGGTTAGATCCAATAGCAGTTTATTGATAGGGTAATCCGTACTCACAACAGTCCAGGCAGGGGTCAAAACCAGAGAAGCAATCCAAAAAACATAAAACAATACAACAGGCAATAACAGACGCAAAAACAGAACTCAGAAGTGGCGTGATAATATACAAGGAATCCGTGACAAACAAAGAAACAACTAGGGTATATAAACACACAGAACTAACAATGATAACAAGAGACAGCTGGGAACAATGACGGGAAACAATGACGAGAACAGCTGAGTGTAATGAAAAGACAAGGATCGTGGGAAATGTAGTTCAAAGTGTGATGGACAACCGTGGGGAAGGAGGACATCTAGTGGTGACCCAAGGAACATAAACCAGACACTGTGACATAACCCCCTCTCTACGGAGCGGCTACCAGACGCTCCAAGACGTGACCGACAAACAAGAGTCCAGGCGGAAGGTGGAAGGTGGAGGATCAGGGGGTGGGATGGGGGGCCAGGTCCATGGAGGGGAACAGGAGCAAAGGGGAACGGCTTAAGCGGTGGGCCAGGGCAAAACAGACAGTCCATCGGGCGGCCAGGGCGAAGCAGACAGTCCCATCGGGCGGCCAGGGCGAAGCAGACAGTCCATCGGGCGAGCCAGGGCGAAGCAGACAGTCCATCGGGTGGCCAGGGGGAAGCAGACAGTCCATCGGTGGCCAGGGCGAAGCCGACAGTCCATCGGGTGGCCAGGGCGATGAAGACCCCTCGGGCGGCCACGGAGGTGAAGACCCCTCGGGCGACCACGGAGGTGAAGACCCCTCGGGCGACGACCACTCGGGCGGCCACGGCGGAGACGACCAGGTGAAGACGACCACTCGGGCGGCCATGGCGGTGAAGACCAAGGCGGGACAGGGGACAGACCCTGGCTCCAGGAACAGTCACAGACACCACCCCGGCTCAGGAACAGTCACAGACCCCACCGGCTCAGGAACTGCAACAGACACCACCGGCTCAGGAACTGTCACAGACCCCACCGGCTCAGGAACTGCAACAGACACCACCGGCTCAGGAACTGCAACAGACACCACCGGCTCAGGAACTGCAACAGACACCACCGGCTCAGGAACTGCAACAGACACCACCGGCTCAGGAACTGCAACAGGCACCACCCGGCTCAGGAACTGCAACAGGCACCACCGGCTCAGGAACAGTCACAGACCCCCACCGGCTCAGGAACCGCAACAGGCACCACCGGCCCAGGAACCGCAACAGGCACCACCGCCCAGGAACCGCAACAGGCACCACCGCCCAGGAACCGCAACAGGCCACCACCGGATCAGGAACCGCAACAGGCACCACCGGCCCAGGAACCGCAACAGGCACCACCGGCCCAGGAACCGCAACAGGCACCACCGGCCCAGGAACCGCAACAGGCACCACCGGATCAGGAACCGCAACAGGCACCACCGGCCCAGGAACCGCAACAGCACCACCGGCTCAGGAACCGCAACAGGCACCACCGGCTCAGGAACAGTCCACAGACCCCACCGGCTCAGGAACCGCAACAGGCACCACCCGGCCCAGGAACCGCAACAGGCACCACCGGCCCAGGAACCGCAACAGCACCACCGGCCCAGGAACCGCAACAGGCACCACCGGATCAGGAACCGCAACAGGCACCACCGGCCCAGGAACCGCAACAGGCACCACCGGCCAGGAACCGCAACAGGCACCACCGGCCCAGGAACCGCAAACAGGCACCACCGGCCCAGGAACCGCAACAGGCACCACCGATCAGCTGTGCAGGCGACCGGCTCTGGAACAGCAGACACTGGCTCCGGCTCTGGAACAGCAGACACTGGCTCCGGCTCTGGAACAGCAGACACTGGCTCCGGCTCTGGAACAGCAGACACTGGCTCCGGCTCTGGAACAGCAGACACTGGCTCGGCTCTGGAACAGCAGACACTGGCTCCGGCTCTGGAACAGCAGACACTGGCTCCGGCTCTGGAACAGCAGACACTGGCTCCGGCTCTGGAACAGCAGACACTGGCTCCGGCTCTGGAACAGCAGACACTGGCTCCGGCTCTGGAACAGCAGACACTGGCTCCGGCTCTGGAACAGCAGACACTGGCTCCGGCTCTGGAACAGCAGACACTGGCTCCGGCTCTGGAACAGCAGACACTGGCTCCGGCTCTGGAACAGCAGACACTGGCTCCGGCTCTGGAACAGCAGACACTGGCTCCGGCTCTGGAACAGCAGACACTGGCTCCGGCTCTGGAACAGCAGACACTGGCTCCGGCCTCTGGAACAGCAGACACTGGCTCCGGCTCTGGAACAGCAGACACTGGCTCCGGCTCTGGAACAGCAGACACTGGCTCCGGCTCTGGAAACAGCAGACACTGGCTCCGGCTCTGGAACAGCAGACACTGGCTCCGGCTCTGGAACAGCAGACACTGGCTCCGGCTCTGGAACAGCAGACACTGGCTCGGCTCTGGAACAGCAGACACTGGCTCCGGCTCTGGAACAGCAGGACACTGGCTCCGGCTCTGGAACAGCAGACACTGGCTCCGGCTCTGGAACAGCAGACACTGGCTCCGGCTCTGGAACAGCAGACACTGGCTCCGGCTCTGGAACAGCAGACACTGGCTCCGGCTCTGGAAACAGCAGACACTGGCTCCGGCTCTGGAACAGCAGACACTGGCTCGGCTCTGGAACAGCAGACACTGGCTCCGGCTCTGGAACAGCAGACACTGGCTCCGGCTCTGGAACAGCAGGACACTGGCTCCGGCTCTGGAACAGCAGACACTGGCTCCGGCTCTGGAACAGCAGACACTGGCTCCGGCTCTGGAACAGCAGACACTGGCTCCGGCTCTGGAACAGCAGACACTGACTCCGGCTCTGGAACAGCAGACACTGGCTCCGGCTCTGGAACAGCAGACACTGGCTCCGGCTCTGGAACAGCAGACACTGGCTCCGGCTCTGGAACAGCAGACACTGGCTCCGGCTCTGGAACAGCAGACACTGGCTCCGGCTCTGGAACAGCAGACACTGGCTCCGGCTCTGGAACAGCAGACACTGGCTCCGGCTCTGGAACAGCAGACACTGGCTCCGGCTCTGGAACAGCAGACACTGGCTCCGGCTCTGGAACAGCAGACACTGGCTCCGGCTCTGGAACAGCAGCTGGCTGGACGGGAACGGCCTCCGGAACGACAGCGGGCTGCTCGGAGGGGACGGCCTCCGGGACGACAGCGGGCTGCTCGGAGGGGACGGCCTCCGGGACGACAGCGGGCTGCTCGGAGGGGGACGGCCTCCGGGACGACAGCGGGCTGCTCGGAGGGGACGGCCTCCGGGACGACAGCGGGCTGCTCGGAGGGGACGGCCTCCGGGACGACAGCGGGCTGCTCGGAGGGGACGGCCTCCGGGACGACAGCGGGCTGCTCGGAGGGGACGGCCTCCGGGACGACAGCGGGCTGCTCGGAGGGGACGGCCTCCGGGTCTTTGGGAAGACTGGCGATCTTCCTCCTCCTCCGCCGTTTCTGATGGTGAGGCGGCGACATCAAACCTACCGCCTCTGGGGATTCTGTGACGTCCGTGACCGCCTCTGGGGGTGTTGCAGTTTCCTGCGAGGGTATGGAAGCCATGTCAGGAGACACAGGCGGGAGTGGTGTATCCCACTGGCTACGATGATGAAGGTAACTGGTGAATCCCCAAAAGTCAGGATCTCCAGCCCCTTCATCTCCCAGCCCGGCAATGGGTCATCAGACACTTATTAAAAAGGTCCTTGAGTGTGGCCTCATTGTATCCCATACCTCTCGAGAGAGTCCAAAAAAATGGGATAGATCACCCACCGACCGGCCCTGCTGACGTAGACAGGCCAGATTTCCAAAACGTCCCATCCTCTCCTCAGCAGTGCTTGGAGGAGCGATACGAATACCCGTACTGCTGGATCTGTGCATATTGACGGATTCCTTCTGTCACGATCCACACACGGGAAACAGGGTTAGATCCAATAGCAGTTTATTGATAGGGTAATCCGTACTCACAACAGTCCAGGCAGGGGTCAAAACCAGAGAAGCAATCCAAAAAACATAAAACAATACAACAGGCAATAACAGACGCAAAAACAGAACTCAGAAGTGGCGTGATAATATACAAGGAATCCGTGACAAACAAAGAAACAACTAGGGTATATAAACACACAGAACTAACAATGATAACAAGAGACAGCTGGGAACAATGACGGGAACAATGACGAGAACAGCTGAGTGTAATGAAAAGACAAGGATCGTGGGAAATGTAGTTCAAAGTGTGATGGACACCGTGGGGAAGGAGGACATCTAGTGGTGACCCAAGGAACATAAACCAGACACTGTGACAGTACAACACACCATGAAATACCTCATTGGTATTACACCACAAGGTGCCATATCATTTATTTCCAAGGGATGGGGTGGGCGTGCCTCTGAGAAGCCACATAACTGAGAACTGTGGCCTTCTCAACAAACTGTTACCTGGTGACTTAGTGCTAGCTGATCGGGGCTTTGATATCAAGGATAGTGTGGGGATGATGTGTGCAGAGGTCAAAGTTCCTGCGTTCACTAAAGGAAGATGTCAACTTGACGCTAAGGATGTGGAAAATACACGTGCAATAGCACACCTGAGGATTCACGTTGAAAGGGTGATTGGCAGTTGCGCAACAAGTACACAATGTTACATAAGAGAATACCAATTAGTTTGTTACTGCCATGTGAGGGGGAGGAGATGACACTTCTTGACAAGATAGTGAATGTTTGCTGTATACTTCTTAACATGTGTCCCAGTGTGGTGCGAAACCAGATGAAAATGAAAGATGTACATGTTAAAACGGTTTCATTGTAATGTTGTAAATATGTATATTACTTTTGTAGACATATATTCATTTGATGACATGTTTGTATACTTAAATAGTTTTATTGAAAACAGATGACACAATAAGAATTTCTAGAAAAATTTGCATGTTAAAAGTGTTTAATTCTAATGTTGTAAATATGTATATTACTGTTGTAGAACATATATTAGTTTTGATGGACATGTGTATACTTAAATTCTTCTATTAAAAACCGGATGACGCAATATGAATTTTAGAAATAAACTGGTTTAATAAAAATGAAATTTGCAAGTACAAAAACAACTTGAATTTTTTCAGCAATAAATGTAAACATCTTCAGAACTGCAAATATATAATATAAAGTGCAATCATGTTGAGATCAAACTTATATCATATACAGTGCAATCATGTTGAGATCAAACTTCATATCTCGTATACAGTGCAATCATGTTGAGAACAATCTCGTATACAGTGCAATCATGTTGAGAACAAACTGATTAATTTTTCCAGCGATAAATGTAAACAGTCTCTGTAAACATCTTCAGAATTGGCAAATATATATATATATTATATAGTGCAATCATGTTGAGAACAAACTTAATACATATCTCGTATACAGTGCAATCATGTTGAGAACAAACTGATTAATTTTTCCAGCGATAAATGTAAACATGTCTCTGTAATCATCTTCAGAAACGGCAAATATATAATCTATTATATAGTGCAATCATGTTGAGAACAAATTTCATATATAAATATATACAGTGGCAAAACCCAGACTACATTGGCTGTGCAAGTGAGCTTATAGTACCTTTGGTGTATTCTTTGAGTAATATTTTGCTATAAGCTCTGGAAGGCAAATTTTCTCAAAGAATTTTTGTGCTTTCTGTAGACGTAGATCCCAGAATTCCTGGTCTGGAAAGACCCGTACGACTACAAAGTCCTTCAGAGTCCAACAGCAAGGTCACAGTGGTTGGATCCAGTGACAAAGATTTGCGTCTGCATCTGTGTGTAATAACTGTGTGTTTTCTTAAGCTGAAGCTTTTCATAGGACAACTCAAGACAGAAGTTTTTGTCCTTTGTTTCTAAGGCCTGTTGGATGGTGCTTGATCTATATTTGAAGGGACACTTAACTTCAAGGCAAGCCTTTCCCACAGCAATCGCACATTGTAAGTCCATCAGGAGAAGCTCCAACTCAGGAAACCTGGGGTTAATTATAAAACCACACTTTTCGACTTTTAGGTTAGTGTGATGTGGGGCTCTGGTGTGAAGGTAGGTCTTTTGAGCATCCATCTCATGCTCTATACCCCCATCTGGTTTGTACAGTTGACACTGTGTGTTGTGGTTGCACACCTTTTTAATAACAGTCAGGGCTGGCTTTTCTATACTGGTGGCAAAGACTGCATGCATGTTTGAGGCAGTAATTCTTCCAGTCCGACTTGCATACCAAGCAGAAGATTGATGCTGTTGTCTTGTGCACATCTCAATAGATGATGCCTGCTCATCAGTCACATTTGCAGCATCTCTGTATTTCTCACAATTTAGATGAAGAGCTGACAGGAATTTGAATCTATTATTTTATCACACAGAGATGTGGCAAGGCATTCGGGCACTGCAGAGGGCTGTACGGTGCCTGTGTACATTGTGTAATACTTATTCATCCCTGACAAACCAACAGCCTTGCTATGCTGCAGCAGTGTGTCAAGCAGGGGTGACAATTCAGCAAGTTTAGCTGGGGAATGTTTCTTTTTTTGGCACGACTCCTTATGCCTGGCGCAGTGGAGGGTGCAGTTATGCGCTGATCAAGCATTTTTTTTTGCCTAGCAGATGAGGTGTAGTCAATTTTGTACCCCACTTCAGCTGTAATCTTGCTCAAATTGCTGGGCAAAACCCAGTATGCCGGTACATCTGTGACAGTTTTTTTCCCACGAATCCGAAAAGTAGCCTCAACTTTAAATAACAGAGCCCCTACATGGGTACATGTCCTCCGCTACTCCTGCCATACACGTGCAGTGTGCACACTCCACCTTCCCACTGTTGCTGATGATCACCCATGGCTTTAAAGGTGGTTCATTCAGTCGCTGAGAGTGCATGACCTTAACAGAGACAAAAAAAAATTAATACTGTAATGAATATTGTAATGTTTATGTATTTTCTACGTAAACCTTCTATGTTTGCTTTTGCAACTGTGTGTGTGTGAGATAGAAAGAATAGAGGATTTTATTGCTGTTTATTTTCATGTATGTCTTTAGTTATATTTATTTATTTTTATTGTATATATTGTATAGGGTTATTAATGCTTTGGCAATGTAAATATTTATTTCGCCATGTCAATAAAGCTATTTGAGAGAGAGAGAGGAGGAGAGAGAGAGAGAGAGAGAGAGAGAGAGAAGAGACTGACTGACTGACTGAACCCTGTGTTTGTGTGTATGCGCATGTACAAGCAGCAGCCGCTAGCTCCTTCAAACTTCGCTAACGTTACACTTTGTCCTGTTGTTTAAGGCTATATTTATTTATTTTTATCGTTATACAAGTTTGCGCTGTACAATGACACATAAACTACATTGTACGCAAAAAAAAAACACTGTAATAGAAAAATGCTCAAAGAAAGCACCTTCGTTCGGACGACAGTGTTTTCACCGCTGACAGGCTTAAAACTCTCCAGGTCATGTACCCAACCATTAGTGAACTGAACGTGGGCTTCCAGAGACTTATAGTTACGAAATTGCTCAGCAGTATAAGCACTGACACCACAAACAAAATACGTAAAAAATATCAGGAAATGTGATGGGAGGTAAGGCGTCAGGGTCGCGGATCCCACTGGTTTGGGACTTCATAAGGATCGACATTTCCAATAAAGTGGATTTTTTCAATATAGCGCTTCTTGGCGTCCGGTAGGAGTTTGTCTCTGTACAATCCACCTTGTTTTAAAAACTAGTTTTAAGCATTATTATATATGCTTACGTTGTGTACTGCGCTATTGTGTATGGTTTCTTGGTTACCCGGCTTGTGTGGTGGCCTCACAGTATGGCGGCGCCCTATTGTTTACATCCCAGAATGCACTGCGCAGTGACGTCGGTTGCCAAGCTCTATAACAGCAAAACAATATAGCTATTATAAATTGACAAATTTAACTAAAATTACAAAGGCTGACATTTGGAGGAGTATAATTGTTATGGGTGAAATTGATTTTATATTTGGGCTTGGTCCCATGTTGCTGAAGGAGTCAAGGTGGTCAGAACAGCTATTTTGGAACCCCAGGCCTTCAAAGAGCACTGAAGGCCCAATATAAGAAGACATCACCCTCAAACAAAGACAATGACGAATAAAAAAATACAATAAATGAATCACTTTTCTAGAATATAAATATAATTTTATATAAAACTTAGAATAAATAGTCCACATGGACTGGAAGAAACGTGTCACCGTCTGCCCATATTCCCCAGTTCCCCAAAAAATCATGTGGCTATAACTCACATGTTATCGACAGTTTGGTTTATTCCTTTTTGGTAAAAAAAATCCATTCTTCATCTGTGGTCTTGTTTCTATGCCATAGCGTTATTGGAATGATTTTGTAAGTAACATTCCGTGGAAAAAAGTTTGGACATTACCTACTTACAAAATGAGAGAAATTAAGTTAATTCATATAGGTTTTACCCAGAAAAGTGCTCTCTCAAAAGACTTAAGAGTGACATTACCCTTTCTGTTCAGAGAAACCTTTGCATTTATTTTGGAACTGCTCTTTCACGGTTTATAAAAAGTGATATTTTATAAACCATTTTTTCTGAAATTTGGCTAAATTTCACATTCAAACATGTAAATGTTCTAAATGCAATCCTCCTTTTTAAGATTTAAACATAAAATTAAAAATCTATTTTGAGTCTATTAAGTCTAAAAAGCTATAAGAACAGGTTGTGTTTAAGGGCTTGGCACTAAATCTGGAATGAAAGACTGGAATGAAAGACTGTCAGTGGACGTTTAGATTATGGTCCGATTGGGACATCTTCATCACGTCATAAATCGACAAAATCTAGATGTCAATGGACGTACAGATTATAGTCAATATGAACGTCTTTTCTCAACTAGTACTGGCCGTCAGTGGACGTTTAGATTGTGGTCAGATTGGACATCTTTATTCAGGTCATTTCTTCAACTAATTCTGGATGTCAACGGACGTACAGATTATTGCCAGTATGAACGTCTTTTCTCAACTAATTCCCTGGCCGTCAGTGGACGTTTAGATTGTGGTCAGATTGGACATCATTATTCACGTCATTCATCAACTAATTCTGTACGTCAATTGACGTTTAGATTATGGTCAGATTGGACATCTTCATTCACGTCATAAATCGACTAAATCTAGATGTCAATGACGTACAGATTATTGCCAGTATGAACGTCTTTTCTCAACTAATTCTGGCCGTCAGTGGACGTTTAGATCGTGGCCAGATTGGACATCTTTTTTCAAAGTCATTCATCAACTAATTCCTGGATGTCAACAGACGTTTAGATTATGGCCAGTATGAACGTCTGTTTTGAACTAGTGCTGGCTGTCAGTGGACGTTTAGATTGTGACCAGATTGGACATCATTATCACGTCATTCATCAACTAATTCTGAACGTCAATGGACGTTTAGATTATGGTCAGATTGGACATCTTCATTCACGTCATAAATCGACTAAATCTAGATGTCAATGGACGTACAGATTATTGCCAGTATGAACGTCTTTCTCAACTAATTCTGGCCGTCAGTGGACGTTTAGATTGTGGCCAGATTGGACATCATTATTCACGTCATTCATCAACTAATTCTGAACGTCTAATGGACGTTTAGATTATGGTCAGATTGGACATCTTCATTCACGTCATAAATCGACTAAATCTAGATGTCAATGGACGTACAGATTATAGTCAATATGAACGTCTTTTCTCAACTAGTACTGGCCGTCCAGTGGACGTTTAGATTGTGGTCAGATTGGACATCTTTATTCAGGGTCATTTCTTCAACTAATTCTGGATGTCAACGGACGTACAGATTATTGCCAGTATGAACGTCTTTTCCTCAACTAATTCTGGCCCGTCAGTGAACGTTTAGATTGTGGTCAGATTGGACATCATTATTCACGTCATTCATCAACTAATTCTGTACGTCAATTGACGTTTAGATTATGGTCAGATTGGACATCTTCATTCACGTCATCATAAATCGACTAAATCTAGATGTCAATGGAACGTACAGATTATTGCCAGTATGAACGTCTTTTCTCAACTAATTCTGGCCGTCAGTGGACGTTTATATTGTGGCCAGATTGGACATCTTTTTTTCAAAGTCATTCATCAACTAATTCTGGATGTCAACGGACGTTTAGATGGCCAGTATGAACGTCTGTTTTGAACTAGTGCTGGCTGTCAGTGGACGTTTAGATTGTGGGTCAGATTGGACATCATTATTCACGTCATTCATCAACTAATTCTGAACGTCAATGGACGTTTAGATTATGGTCAGATTGGACATCTTCATTCACGTCATAAATCGACTAAATCTAGATGTCAATGGACGTACAGATTTTTGCCAGTATATACGTCTTTTCTCAACTAATTCTGGCCGTCAGTGGACGTTTAGATTGTGGCCAGATTGGACATCATTATTCACGTCATTCATCAACTAATTCTGAACGTCAATGGACGTTTAGATTATGGTCAGATTGGACATCTTCATTCACGTCATAAATCGACTAAATCTAGATGTCAATGGACGTACAGATTATAGTCAATATGAACGTCTTTTCTCAACTAGTACTGGCTGTCAGTGGACGTTTAGATTATGGCCTGATGAGACATCATCTCTCAGTGTCATTAATCAACTTATTCTGGCTGTCAATGGACGTTCAGATCATGGCCTGGACGGACGGACGCGATATCAACCTGTTTTGTATGTCCACAGACATCGCTTGCTCAGCTGCCTTTCAATTTAAATGTATATATTTGTAATTCATTGCATTTTTAAACACTTTGTTTGGCAGTTTTACATTGTGAGTTCATGCTGAAGACCGGTTAAATTTCATGTATTTTCCAAGAGCATGTATTTAAAATAATACTAACAATAAAAAATGAATAAGTGAATAAATGGGTGAATGTGAGGCAATATTAAAAAGTGCTTTGGTGGCCATGGGTCTGTTAAAGCGCTATATAAATGCAGTCCATTTACCATTTAAATACATTTTATTCAGCTGAAGTGATAATTTTGTCCTTGTGTCCCTTTGTCCATGATTTTTCCATTATTTACAGAACACAAAATGTTCTAGTTGAATCATGGCGCCATCATGTGGTGTGTAAAAGCATCCAGTCCATCACAGGGACTCTCACTCTCTCAACCTGCAATTTTTACTCTCCAATTCAACTAACCTGCATGTCTTTGGATTGTGGGGGAAACAGTACAACCCGGAGGAAACCCATGCAGACACAGGGAAGAACATGCAAACTCCACACAGAAAGGCTTCCTGATTAAGCTGTGACTCAAACCAAGGACCTTCTTGCTGTAAGGCAACACTTCTACCCACTGAGCCACCGTGCTTCCCACACAAAAACTACTATTGAGGGCATAACAATCTGTCGAGATCGACCAATATCAAACCACAATCCCATTCCCACCTCCTCCCCCTATCTAGAAGACTATCGCAACTTCTGTTTCATGATGACTTTAATGATGTCTATCCACAAGGATATGACTACGTACTACAACATAAGCTCATATTAATGGAGAAACTACATATAATATTTGTACTTCTAAATATAATTAAGTAAATTGTAATTTGAAAGGTAATGTAAAACTAGATCAACTTTGATCTGAAAAAGTCTGGCCTTAAAGTTTAAAAGAGATTTAAAAGTTTGAGCATTGGAGATTTTACTGTCAGATAGACAAAGGGAAAGTCCAATGAAGACAGGAAAACTAGTTCAGTTAGGACCACTCTTTGATTAAAATGAAAGTAGAGGCTCTGATACTGTCCAGAGCTTCTGGATACAGAGCTTCCTAGCTGTCCACAGCAAACCTTGCTGAGGTTTGAACCACCTGAAGCCTAAGGCAATTACCAGAAATTTATAAGCAACAGTAGCATATGTCCACGGAAGTAACACAAGTAATGAGTTTGGACAAGAATGAGTTACAATAAGCTGGATAGATAGATAGTTTATCTCCATGTATAAGCAATTAAATAATCATGCACATGCATAAGGATGAGCTGGGGATGGAGGATGTGTAAGCACATGTCTGTGCGACAGAGTAAGGCAAATAAGTGGATTAACTTATATGTCTTGCTTAATTGGTATTGGGGGGGAGTTACGGATCAGCTGAGTGGCAGGGAGACATATCCGGTTATCCATATCTGATTTTCCTTACAAATATTAGATGTTGCATTATTAAGCATTAAAAGCATGTGGTTGTGGTTAATATACATAATTTACAACAATTATCACTTTAAAACTACCAATACTGAGGTAAAAGCATGGTAAGTTTTGTGATTGCTGTCCTTTACTACACCCATCACAGTAAAACTGAGGTTACTGAGGTAAAAGCATGGTTAGTGTTGTGGTTACTGTGCATTTACAAAAAGTACCACATTAAAACTACCAATAGTGTGGTAAAAGCATGGTAAGTTGTGTGATTACTGTCTTTTTACTACACTTATCACAGTAAAACTAATGTTACTGTGGTAAAAGCATGGTGTTGGTTTTGCTGTGCTTCTACTACACATACAACTTTGTAATTGTACTACTTAAAAACCTGATATGAATATGATTAACTGACTGAAGGTCTACTCTAGGCCTATAGCATATCACGTGACAGATAGATAGTGTTTAATCACCATAGAAACCATTTTCATAGAAAGCAATGAAACTCAAAGCCTCCGTGGAGGTGCCAGATATAATGCAGTGACTGAACTTGAGCTAATCTGATTAATTTTGACAAACAGAAAATACATTATATCAAACATTATTAGGACAGCGTATTTACGACTACTTACCAACATCTGGCACACGTGAACTGCCAAATATCGCGATGTGTTCGGAATGAGACTTCTTCAGACAGAAATAATATAATTAAAATAAATACATAAACCATGATTAGATCTCGTGAATAAATGTTGATTAAACAGCTGCTCTGCTGCAGCCCGATAGGCAGAAAGAGTGCTGTGATCACGAAAGATGCTTAATTCCCATGGAAATACATTAGTTTAAAAAACGTGCTGATATCACGAAAATAACGAAATAAACGTGCCCGTCACGTTGCGTTGTTAAACTCAACGCTGAATGATCACGGCGTTGTTAAACTCACCGCTGAACGCGCTAAACCTTTACGGGGACTTTGATATCAGATTGCGAGGGGTTTTAAACATCAAAAACCAGTTGGAGGGCCAAATACAAATTATCTGAGTATTATGTTTCATCCTAACGTCTTTATAATGACAATTCACTATTTGCACATTAAGGAAAACACGCATACACGTTTTGCTAGTTCACTCACTTCTTGTTTATTGCAACAGAGAACTTCGTCAATTATAGAACATTACTGCCACCTAGTGGTCACCTTCATATAGCACAACGTTAGCTACATACATAACATTTCCTTCCCACTAAGATAGAATGTGCCTTTAACACAATATATATATATATATATATTTTCTTGAACACAACTTAAATTACACATTCTTCCGTGCCAACAATATAGATCTATTTACAAATCATTCCACGAAATTGGTGCCCTTTGTGTCCCTGAGAAATAATCAGACGTAGAATTACTATAACAACAAATAAATTTGTGATTTAAAAACATAATAGTACTATGTATTATTTCCTCAATATTACATTAAATTAAAGTCATTTATATATTATTTTAAATAATTAAAATTGCATTTATGCTGATAAGGGTATGGTTTTTGGCCTGTCCCTCCCTGTGATTGTTCTTTTTCAGCAGGACTTTTAATTTGCAAATTGAAGGCAAAATTATACAAAAATCACATTTTCATATTGTTCTAAGTATAGTGTCACTGTTAAGCAATGTTTTGGCATAAATATACATTATTTTTAATAAAATATAAACCATTTTATTGGTGTCCCCTGATTTCATGTCATGCCTGTTACCCTCACCAAAAACCCCTTGTAAAATAATGGTACATTCCTGTGACATCACTTCCAGGAAGTTACATCATCTCTCAATCATTATTTCAACAGTTAAAACACAAGTAAGTTTCTCTCTCTCTTCTATAATGCTCTATTTTGATGATTTATTAGGTATAACTGAGGTGGGGACACTCATGCAATGTCAAAACTGTTACTGATTTTTAAAGTATAAATTTAAACCATTATTTATTTATCTTAATGTAATCAATATCTACAAGTAATATCCTTTCAAAGTGTACAACATGTGCTTTTGTGGCCTTGCCCTAATAGCTAGCAATTAGCAAATTAGCTTGAATTTGTCAAACCTGTTACTGTCAGGCCTGTTACTTTTGTATAGTAACAGGTTTTGACATGTGGGGTAACAGGGATGACATAGATTAGGTGTCACCTGCCACACTGTTTTTGTATTAACTATTTAAATAGTTTTAACATTATTGTGTTGATTTATATTTTATTTTATATTTGCACTATACACTTTTACAGATGATAGTAGTATGCCATTAAGTGCAGCAGAAAAGCAAAGGCGCTACCGTGCTCGCCGAGATGCAGATCCTGAAAGAAGGGCAAAATACCTTCAATGGGAGAAGCAGAAAAGGAGGAGAGACAGAGAGCAGGAAAAGAAAAAAACATACAAGAGTGCAGCGAGAGGGAGCAGAGGATACAGCGAAGAAAATGGAGAGCAGCCCAGGCAAAGTTTAGGGCAGCTAAAAAGGCAGCTTCAGTTGCACTCAGCAGCCTGTCCACACCTCCAGTGAGCCCAGAACTACAGCCAGATCGACAAGAAGCTGGTCCTTCAAGGTCAGAATAGTAAAAAAATAAATAAAAAAATGCTATACATACACAGACAAACAGTATAAGCAGTGCAATGAAGCATGGGACAATGCATTCTAGAATAGACATAGAACAAGTACACTACACAAGATGTAGGCTGCATCCGAAATGACATACTCTCTTGAATAAGTAATTACTTCATAACCGCTAAAAAAGTATGTTTTATATAGTATGAATGTGTGTAGTATGAATATAATCTGGACGCACTACATTCGCCATGTTGTCATTATCATGTGACCTACCACCGTCAGTTGCGTCGCTTCACTGCCATACATAAATCTTCTCCTGTGGCCTCATGGGATAGTAAAACACACTTCATCGTATGCACACTTCAGAATCTCACCGGAAGAAGTAGGTCATACGGGGAACTTTTGCCTACTCTTTTATACTGTGAATTTGGACATACTTCTTTTTCAGCGTCAGTTTTTGAGTTTATGCTTACATTTCAGGCAACGTCGAGCAGGAAGAAAACATTCAAAAAGGCACCAGAAAAAATTAACTGCCCTTTTGTTACGCCTGGAAAGAGAGCTGCAAAAGGAACGTAAAGATAAGGAGAAATTCAAGAAGACAGATGGAAGCATGAGTCTAATTACTCTAATTACAATACCCTTAAATCTTTAGATCTCTTAGAAATGTAATGTGCTTCGCTAATACAACTATGTCAAGTAATACAATTTAAAAAGGTACAACTTTACAAAATTATGTAAACAAATATGTGCAGTGTACGCTGAAGAATGTGTGTCCTGTCATCCCTGTTACTCTGGTCAGTCCTGTTACTATGATGTCAATCCTGTTACTGTCATTAATTTCATAAAAAATATAAAAATTATATTTGAAATGGCCTTCCAAGTTTTTCCATTGTAACCCTATTTATATTGTATTTTTGACAAAGCCCTTCTTTTAATATCTCTCTTGTAAAAATATATATTTTTCTTAATTGACATGTGATCACCCTCCAAAATTTGTATGTTCTTGGTCATCTGAATGACAAATATAAGATTGAAAAAAAAAATCTAAATTTTGAAACAATTCAAGTGAAAAGAGGGACTAAAATACTGCTCATATATGTGAAAACTATAACATATTTATAATTAAAACTATAGTATATAGTAACGCATGTGTCTGTAACAGGCATGACAAAAATATCAAAACATGAGGTAGATAAATAGTCATAAAATAAAAAATGACATAGCCTGAGATGGCACAATACGATTTCTTGTTATTTTATGCTGTCTTCATTTAATGGATATTTAAAAAAAATTGTTTAAACTTATTTTATATTTTAATTTTTCAAAGTTGAAAAGGCACTGATTTCGTGGAATGACCTAGTTTTTTTTTTTTTTTTTTTTTTTTTTTTACATCAACATAAAACTCAAGAGTGATCTATTTCTGTATACTTGCATGTTGAAAACAGTATGTCCCACAACTCAGACTGTACTACCACCTTCAGTGAACCCATCACCGTTTACTCCTCACGAAAACGTACTGGTGGTTTTCTGCTTCTCACAGGATAACGTTTCACAGTCTCCATTGCTTGTGTATATTCCATAGGGGGTGATTCCATGGACGGGTGTGTTTTTGATGATTCGGAAATCTCAGGAATTTGATTATCATTCTTTTCATGTGGAGGTGTATTAAGGTGCAGTGTGGTGCAACTATCACTATGAGGTAGTACCACCTGCGGGCTTACAGGAAGGTTCACTTCAATCTGCTGATGCTCTGGATCTGGCCGTGTCAGCATCTGGTCCACATGGCGTTTCCAAACCCCTGGTGATCCCACCTTTACCTTGTACGACACCGGTCCAGTCTTTTCCATAACAACACCTCGTGCCCACTTTTCTTCCCCTTTCCTATAATCACGCGCCAGGACTGGCTCCCCAACATCAAACTGTCTGGCCCTAGAGTGGCGTTGGCGTCGTTGTTGTTGAGCATCCTGCGATCGGTGTACTGCTCCAGCCACACTGGGTTTCAGACAATCCAATCGAGAGCGCAGTCTGCGTCCGAGGAACAACATGGCCGGCGTTTCTTTCGTTGTTGCATGAGGGGTGTTTCTGTATGTCAGAAGAAACGCATCAAGTCTCTGACGCACACGTGCCGTGCCTTTGGACGCTTTTAAGGCATGCTTGAACGTCTGCACAAACCGTTCGGCCAAGCCATTGGTGGCAGGATGGTATGGCGCTGAGCGGATGTGTTTGACTCCATTGACCTTCAAAAATGCACTGAATTCTTCAGCACAGAATTGCGGTCCGTTGTCGCTCACAAGGATGTGTGGAACGCCATAGCGACTAAAGAGGCCCCTGAGCACTTGAATGGTCATGCTGGCAGTGGTGCTGTCCATAATATGCACCTCCGGCCACTTAGAATGTGCATCCACCACGATCAGGTACATATGTCCTTCAAATGGACCCGCAAAGTCCACATGAATCCTTTCCCATGGACTAGAGGGCCACATCCAAGGGTGTAAAGGTGCTAGCCCAGGCTCTTTCTGTACGTTCTGACAGGAGTGACACGATTTAGCTTGGAGCTCAATTTGAGAGTCTATTCCGGGCCACCACACATAACTACGGGCCAAGCTCTTCATCCTCACTACACCTGGATGTGCGGAGTGGAGCTCTTCCAGCACTCGGGGGCGCAGTTTTGGTGGCACGACCACTCTCACACCCCACATGAGGCATCCCTGCTGTATTGTGAGCTCCAGCTTACGTAGCAGGAAAGGTGACAGTTCTTCACCTGCGTCCTTTGCAGCTGGAAACCGACCAGTTGAGACTATTTCTAAGACACGTGACAAAGTGGGGTCCGACAAGGTGTCCCTTCTGATCTCGATGCTACTGACTGGTAATGTGTCCAACTGAGATGTGTAGAATACCTCTACCGCGCCCAACGTCTCTTTATGAGTGTAGGAGAGTGGTAAACGTGAAAGTCCATCAGCATTTGCGTGTAAGGCACCTTTCCGGTATTGAATGGTATAATCATGCGCTGACAAGAGGAGCGCCCAGCGCTGCATTCGGGCTGCAGCCATTGATGGAGTACTTTTCAATGGGCTCAGAATGGAGGTCAGTGGACGATGGTCAGTGAGTAAGGTGAACTTATTACCATAAAGGTACTGGTGGAACTTGCGCACTCCAAACACTATCGATAACGCCTCCTTCTCGATCTGAGCGTAGTTTTGTTCCGCCTTGCTGAGAGTTCGAGATGCATAGGCTACTGGTCTTTCCTCACCATCCGGCATGACGTGCGAGAGCACAGCTCCGACCCCATAAGGCGACGCATCACAAGCGAGGCGGAGAGGCAGCTTAGGATTGTAATGGGTCAATACTTCCTGCGATACCAGTAGTGCTTTAGATGTCTGGAATGCTGACTCACAGTCTGGCGTCCACTGCCACTTCTTCCCTTTATTTAGCAGTTCATGCAGTGGTTTCATGACAGTGGCTAAATCGGGAATGAAACGTCCGTAATAATTTAACATCCCAAGGAACGAACGAAGCTGACTGACATTACCTGGTGCTGGTGCGTCCACAATAGCACGCACCTTCTCTGGTGACTTGTGGAGTCCAGCTGCGTCAATGATATGGCCCAAGTATTCCACGGACTCCTGGAAAAATAGACACTTCTCTGACTTGAGATGCAGGCCTCGTTCCTCTAGCCTGCCCAGAACTGCATCCAGAGTTTTTAGGTGAGTCTGTTCGTCAGGACCACTGATAAGGATGTCATCCAGGTAACAGTGCGTATACGGCAGTCCGAGAAGCACTTGGTCCATTGCCTTCTGAAATAAGGCAGGTGATGAGGCTACTCCAAAGGGTAACCGGTTAAAACGAAATAGCCCTTTTTGTGTTGAGATAGTCAGCAGCTCCCTAGCCTTCTCTTCTACCTCCATCTGTAGATAGGCATTTGATAAGTCTAGTTTACTAAAGCGTTGGCCACCTGCTAGAGAGGCAAAAAGGTCCTCAATACGTGGAATTGGATATTTATCCACGCACAGAGCTGGGTTGAGAGTGACCTTGAAATCTCCACAAAGTCTCACTGTGCCATCCTTTTTGCTGACAGGCACCACGGGCGTGGCCCAGTCACTATGCTCCACCGGTGAGATCACCCCAAGCTCAGTCAGTCGTCTTAGTTCAGCCTCAACTCGAGGTCTAAGAGCATATGGCACATTACGAGAAGGACAGAATTTGGGTACACTGTTAGGTTTAATGGTCAATGTGGCCTTAATTCCCTTCATTGTGCCTAGATTTTCAGAGAAAACAGCTGAGTGTCTTTTTAACAACGCCTCCAAGTTGTCTTTCTCACTTTGCTCAATTGCATGCACAGTCTTTAAGTCTTTCCAGTTCAGTTTAATCACTCTCAGCCACTCTCTACCAAACAGTGCAGGTGCATCCACTTTAACTACATACAAGGGCAAATCAGCACATTGCTTATTTAACTTTACTTGCACCCTAATAACCCCTTCTGGTGCCAAAGGCTCACCAGTGTATGTCTTGAGCATAACATCAGTAGGTTGCAGTGGCAGTTGTCCCAGCGTGCTTTTGTACTGTTCCCAAGGAATCAATGACACAGCAGCCCCTGTATCCAATTCCATCTCCATTTTCTTTCCATTTACTACAGGCAGCACTGAGATTCGTGAATATTTCCCTTTTTGCGACATGGAATATAATCCCAACTCACAGTCAGTGTCAGATTTATTTTCCTCACTTTCATTTTCATCTCCTCCTGCCTCAACATGATAAATTCTCTTCTTTCTATCTTTTACATTGCGCTTAAATGCATTACCTTTCTGCTCAGGTTTTTCCACTTTCTGTTTCCATTCTCTGCCATGGCTGCTTCTGGCTTTGCTCTTACACATGTGCTTTGTGTGGCCTTTCCTCCCACACTGGTGACAATCACGCTCTTTGTACCAGCAGTCCTCATCAGTATGATTCATTTTCCCGCAACGGCGGCATTTTTGAGAAAACACTGCGTTCACTTTGAGCGAGCCACTTAACTGCTGCACGTCGCGCGCTGCCGTCTCTGCAGATACCGCGTAATCGACTGCTTTCTGAAATGTGAGATCTTTCTCCGTCAACAGTCGCTTCTGCACAGTTTCACTTTTGAGTCCACAAACAAATCTGTCCCTAAGTGCGTCTTCCAAGTAAGCACCAAACTCGCAATGTTCCGAAAGTTTTTTTAGGACCGCAACATACTGTGCAACTGTTTCCCCTTCCCCCTGATTTCTCTTGTGAAATCGGAATCTCTCCGCGATCACGAGCGGCTTCGGAGAAAAATGAGCCTGCAACGCTCTCACAATATCATCATAATCCATATCTCCAGGTTTGTCTGGAGCAACCAAACTTCTTAGTAGTCCATATGTTCTTGATCCTAGCACACTAAGCAGTACCGGCACTTTCTTTGTGTCACTGATCTCATTAGCCAAGATGTAATGTTCGAAACGTTCAATATACGTTGCCCATTGCTCACCGGCGTCCTCAAAGGGATCCATATGTCCGATTATTCCAGCCATGATGTGTCTGCTTCTGGTGGCTTGCACAATAACGTTAGACTCGTCGGAAGCAGACCGACTCATCACTTCACTAGCTCACTAGCTAGATATTTCCCAGCGTGGTTGTTCTTTTACGTCCAAACTTGACAAACACCGGCTGTTAATTCGCCGATGCCGTGAAAAGTCTTCAAGACTACACAACTCGTCGCCAATTTGTATTATGTTTCATCCTAACGTCTTTATAATGACAATTCACTATTTGCACATTAAGGAAAACACGCATACACGTTTTGCTAGTTCACTCACTTCTTCGGAACTGTCTTGTTTATTGCAACAGAGAACTTCGTCAATTATAGAACATTACTGCCACCTAGTGGTCACCTTCATATAGCACAACGTAAGCTACATACATAACACTGAGTGCCGCCATTTGACACGCCCTGGAATAATATTTTGTAGCCCAATGAGAAAAAAGTAAGTAAATAATTAAAACAAAATGAACAGTAGCTGCTACGTGTGAAAAGAAACCTGCTTTGGATGTATTATGTTCATGACAAACAATAGCACTGCGATAGATTGGCTATATTAGGTTAAGGACCGACGTAATAGAACTGCTTATATTAGGTTAAGGACCAACGTAATAGCACTGCTTATATGTTGGCATGTAACGTAATTGCGATTTGCAAAATAGTTTCCCCAGAACGTATTTCTTGTGATACAGGGTTGATCCAGCTGCAGACCCGCAGCACCACCAGTTTCAGAACCCCAGCGCCAGAAACGGAAGTGAGGGGCGGAGTTATTGACAATGAGACAAGCATGGCGGAGAGCACGTGAGTTGTCTAATGTTTTTGACATCATGTGATGAAAAATTATCGCATATAATAAGTTCAGCGTTTATCTGCTAAATATTTAATTTGTGCTTGACTTTATCATCTTATTGAAGCTTGAATATGTTGTCATACTTTATTGTATTACATTTTTTTTCTACGGATGGTTCGATTAATTTTTCCGTGTTGTAAATGGGCCTTGCGGTGACGTTTTGAAGACGTTTTTTCTTGTGAAGGTGTTAAAGTGTTTGTTCCACATTCCTCTGTTATGCATTGTTTGTGAATTAATGTTACCTTATAGTTGAGTGTTTTTAATGTTGAGATTATTGTGTGGTGCTTTCATCTCTTTTAGAGACATATAATGATTCAGAGAGGTGACTCATTACCTGAGCTGCAGCATTGCAACAAGTGCTGCAGCTATTACCACTGCCCTTTTTGCTCGGCCAGTGTATTTAAGCCAGCCAAACTAGTCAAATTAAAAAGTCATGATCAAATCCACTTCAACAAGGCAGTTGTCTATGGAGGTATGAATATTTTGAGTTATTTGTTTAATATATGTACACCCAATATATTATAGCATAATAGTTTACCAGTATACTGATTTATTTTAGGCTTCACTATACACAGATGTGGACTGGGATGTAGAACAGCACTGCATCACCACTGCCCATACTGTGATACTACAGTTTTAAGGAGAAGGGATTTTGAGACGCATGTACAGGTTTGCAAAAAAAACCCTGCTTCCAACTTCAGCCACAATTGTATCACCAGCCACTGCATCGCTGACCACACCTTCTCCAACCACTGCATCGCTGACCACACCTTCTTCAGCCACTGCATTGCTGACCACAACTTCTCCAGCCACTGCAGCGCTGACCACACCTTCTCCAGCCACTGCAGCGCTGACCACACCTTCTCCAGCAACAGCAGCGCTGACCACACCTTCTCCAGCCACTGCAGCAGTCTCTTCAGGAAGGGTTTGTGTGCAGCCTGTGATATATATATATATATATATATTTAAAAAGCCCAGTTTGCAATATCCTCATTAATAGAAAAACAAAACAAAAAAAAAACACATTGACCACAAACACACAGAACAGCCAGGACATTAAAGCCACATTCCATCTTGCAAGCCAGTGCATTGACAGGACAAATGGCATTTTTACAGTCCTTAAAGTTACCAAGGGTCACAGTGTTCCTCTTCATATTCAGCTCAAGACATGGGGAGAACACCATAATATGAGTTTAACTCATAACCACTCTGCGTTCTTTTGGCCAATCAGTGCCATAGCCCTCCCCATAAATACAGGTAGTAGTCTTTCTGACTGCCCTCTCGCTCGCTGGTGACGGAAGTGCGTCATACTTCCGGGTCACTCACTCTGTGTTTTGCTGCTGCGCGTCCACAGGTAAAGTAGCAACTCTGCTGTCTCTAAACCGATTTCACTGTTATGGGCTGCCATTATGTTTACTATCCATTGAACGATCGTAGATCTCTGGTTGGTGGGCCAGTCCTTCCCTCTGTCGTGACATTCAACACATAAGTGGATGTTAGCACTGAAAGCTGCCTGTACTGTTTGTACCCGTTGAGCGGTTTCCTCCTGGGTGATCTAAAACGCTGCTGGATCGGTATGTAGGATACATGATGTCGGATTTATTTGTTTGATTTGGGGTTAATTAATTTTTTTTTATAAACAACAGGAACGGGGCTGGTTCATCGGGAGATTGACGTCAGTTGTAGAGCTTTATTCACTAGCTGCTGTTTTGCCTGGATTGGCTGCTTGTTAAACGTGCATTTTTTTGAACATTGTATCCATAACTGTAACCTAATCTGATTTCTGCACGCCGTCCTGGAGTGTTGCTGGCCTAACGCGCAGATTTGGAACATTGTCATCAACTTTACTTGATCGTTACACGTCTGAGTCGCACTCATCTAACGTGCACGTTTTGAACATTTTTGCACGGAATGTTGCCGATCGCTGTCCAACCGTTCTGCCTTCACGGCCCTTGGGCAATCACGGCCATACGGTTGAATGTGCGAGCCTCTAGCTCGACGTGGGCTAGTATTTTAACTGTTTGAATGCAGCTGAAGGGTTAAAATTTGGGTTAAGTATCTATATTTTTTTTGTATTATTTTGCTTTCAGTTTAGTTCTTTTTGTATTTCTAGTTTGTTTCTTTATCAGTGATATTGGTTTATCTCGTTAGATAAACCAATCCAGCTAATACATTTAAATATTTTGTTTTCCGTTTTATTATTGGATTTGTTTTCCTTGGCCAAGGTTTCATTGTACTTTACCCTGTTTATTTTGTGTTATTTTCTTTGTTTACTGAGAAGTGTCTTAGAATTTACATCTTACTTCTAATGTACTGCCTCTTGGAACCATTGCTGGTTCTGGCCGTTTGGTTATTTTGTATTTAAGATTTTCAATTTGTTTTCTTCATTTAAAGATTACATTGATTCTTTCTTTTGTTTGAGTGAATCCCCTGTTGATTGTGTGTTTGTGTCTGTTTCAGTTGCTGAGAGCCGAAGTGGGTGGTGTTGGTGTCCGGGTGGTGGTATCCCCTTCCTGCGTGCTGTGTTGTCTACCCCGTTGTCTTTGGCTGTGTTCACTTGTGTTTTTCAGTGTTTGTGTGTGTTCACGTGGTGGCCTTTCCTGGGATTCCTTTGTGCCTTTGTGACTCCTTACTCCCCCACGAGTAAGCCTCAGCAGCAAGTATGAATGTGTTCTGAATTGTGTTTTAATTAGTGAATAAAATTTGTGATCTCTTTTTAGAAATTGAACCTCGTCTCTGGCTGGTTTGTTTACTTACCTGTGTGTCCTTAAGTGAATCAATAGTAGTTCAATTAGGAACTAAAGAAAATCATTCTCTGGGCGAAACTCCCAGGGTGGCGTAGTCGGTGTTTTTGGGGCAGGTTTCACCTAGATTATAACCTCCTCAGTACTGTTTTGCTCTCTGTATTGCCACAATAAGGTCATCTGTGAATCACATGAATGTCAGGTCAACATGGAAGTTTGACAGAGGAGTGGCCTGTCATCATATCAGTTCAAACACATCCGCTCTGTAACTTACTGTACATCTTCTGCAGAACCAGTCTCCCTGAAAGAGGAGATTTTAACCGAGATGGTAAAAGCAAAGTGGTTTAGTAATGAAAAGAAGAAGATATACCTTACTCGGCAGCAGCTTGCCAACAGCAATTGCATACCACTCTCTGTTCAAACTTCGATTGGCACCCATGAAACTTCAGCTGCGTTCGCCTGCCATACTTCCTGCATGCCCTGATCGACTTGCTTCAGGCTTATCGGAAGCTGTCACGCACTGCGTTTAGGGGTGCTTTATAGTTTCCTGGTCAAATGGCATGAAAGTTAATTTCAGTATTTGCACCCAGTGTCTCCTATCACAGCCGGTTGGGACGTGTAATGGTTGTGTATGACTCAAAATTAAACACATGGCATTGTCCCTGTGCCAAATTGCGGCGTTCATGTGTGCACAAATATACTGCAAAATGGCACCTTTTTCAGACACAACGTGAGTTGTTTCGAACAGTCTTCAGCAGAGAAGAATCACCACACAAAGGAGTAGCATCTGCCTGCAAAACCGGAGGCTGCATTTTCAGGACCGCAATTTTAGGACCGCATTTCTAGGACCCTAGGTTTTTAGTGACAACGCCACCTACCGAATTAGAGGACCAGCGAAGATGGATGACAATCAGAGTGTGAGTATCAAATGCGAATCAATTTTTATTTGTATAACTTTAAAAACAATTGTGATGCATTTCATTGGAAAGTTAACGTAGCCAACGTGATGGTGATTTGCTAAATAGCCCTTAGACGGTCTTCGTTTCGGAATCACCTCCTGGGCCTTCCCGGTCAGAAGTGACCGGACACCTAAAAATTCAATTTCCTCCATCCCAGTAAAACCAATGCAATTTATTTTTGTTCTATAATATTTTTTTTCTTTTTAATTTTGTATTTTGAGATAATTTGATTGAATTTATTAATATTTATGCAATATTTATGGTCTATTTTTGCCATAGAAAATAATACAACATTTTTTAATTTTTAATTTTATTTTTTTTATGCAGTATTTTAGTTTAATATAGAGTCTAGGCCTTCAAAAAAAAATGGTTGAAGCAGATTAGCGCCATCTGGTGAGAGTATGGAGAGAAAGCGTAGAGCCATGTTGTAACCACTAGATGAACTAAACAGCACTCTATGGAGAGGCATGTGACTTCTCCAGCTGTTTAATGGACACATTTACTTTTTTTTTTTTTTTTTGGATTTGAATATATATTTAAACAATCTCAAAAAATATTTCTTATCAAGTTTTAGATATATATATTTTTTTAGAAATAGTGATTTAAAGTGGAAATCACACAATCCACCTAGAGTGGAAATCACACAATCCACCTAATATGTCATCATGGCTTAGTGATATAATGATGTTTAATATAAATATAAATATATATTTTTTTAATATTTATAAAAAAAATTAAAAAAAATATTTAAATTTTTTTTTAAAAAAAAAAAAAAAAAAAAAAAAAATTCTCTCTAGATGTTTTAGAGTGTCACCTCTTTACTAATGTGTACTTAAAAAAGTAATAATAATAATTTTTTGGGTGAATTTTTGTGTTTTTGTCAATTTCCCATTCATTTCCTATGGGGGTCATTTTTGACCAAAGACCACAAGTGTAACTATTTTTTTTATGACCACTTAACATGCTCGGATCATGACCTCAATTTTTTTGTGTGTTCACATACATAATGCCATAAAAGTCACCAGTTTCGTAACATTCCGATGAAGCTGTGATTTTTAAAAATTCAAAACATATTTTTTGTAATCTGAATTTATTGGTGTGTATGTGTCTAAAAGTGTGTTTGTATGTGTGTGTGTGGGTGGGTGTGTCTGTTTTGCACTCTTGATGTTGTAGAGTTTCCCCCCTTTCCTGCGGTGTACTTTTTTTTAGGATTGTGTCCGATTTGTAGATTGTACACACAAAAATGCGGAGAATTTTTGTAAATTTCCAATTCATTTCCTATGGGTCAATCATTTTTTACCGAAGACCACAAGTGTGACTATTTTTTTCACGACCACTTAGCATGCTCGGATCATGACCTCAATTTTTTTTTGTATTCACATATCTAATGCCATAAAAGTCACCAAAATATTTCGGTCAGAAACGACAGAGGACCGTCTGAGGGATAGTCTAGAATGCATAGCTGCTAAATAGCACATTCATTTAACGGAACTGTTGCATGATAAGCCTGTGTTGACTTATTGACAGCACAATAAACTGTAGCATGTTCGTTCTGAAAGCTTGTTAATTACTCATTGTTTTTCCATTTTAATTCAGTTAAACAGTCAGCCCGTTTAACGTTACCCACAATACATGTTTTGAGTACGTCTCTTTATTTTGACATGGTTTTATAATGTTGGTTGAGACATATTACATTTTAATTGTCAGACTCAGACATAACAGAGAGGCCATCATAATAATTAAATTAAATATAAATAAATAATAAAATACCACGTGTTAGATTGTGTAATTTACTGTGTACTGTACTCTATATGAATTGCTTTCAAGGACACAGCTCAGGGTATAGTTAAAGTTAGTTATAGTTATAGTTCAAAAGATAAAAAAATAAATTGGTTAAGTTTACACCACAGTGTGTGCTTTAAATTATATATATATATATTTTTTTCTCAGTTCAGATGGGCTTTATTGACATGAGTGTTTCAAGAACCTTTGTTCCCACAACATCAAAATCAATTTTTTCCAAATCTTTGAACAGTATGCAACAATAGTATTATGAACATTAATTGGTATGAAAATTGATATCATTATTTTTGTATCGTATATGTGTGTGCACTCTGTGGTCACTAAGATCTTTTAAATATGAAATTTAATATTAGAGAGTAGAATGTGTTCAACTAAATGTTCCTTATTTCATTCACTTCTCTTTCTCTCACTTAGGAGTCAGTGATGATGTTGTCCATGAAGTTCTATCTATGTGGTTCACGTCATGAACACATTTGTTTTTGTGTGAGTTCAAGTTCAGTTGTAATATATTATTTTGTAAAATACACAATCTTAAATCTACCCCTAGATTCATCCTTGTCTTCCCTCTGTACTTGAAATTGTGTTTATTCCTTATTTATTTTACTTGAGTTATTATATTATGCTACGTAGACGCAATAATTTCTCAACATTCCTAGAAGCAGGTTTAATTGCAATAAAGTATTATTTGGGTGTAATAAAACTTTTTTTTAAAAACCCTCTAAAACTCTAATGTGTTTAAAACTGGGTGGAAATACTGCCTTGGTGGCACTTTTTTCGGTCCTCCAAAACTAGGGTCCTGGAAATGCGTTCCTGGGACTGCGGTTCTCCGACTCGGTAGGTGGCGCTGTCACAAAAAACTAGGGTCCTAGAAATGCGGTCCTGAAAGTGCGGCCTCCGGGACTGCAGACAGATAATATTGACACAAAGGGCCACATGCACAGTCTGAGGAGATGGATTTCAGAGAAGACAGTCCTGTTTATCCTCCAAAAGATCTGGGGCTAAATAATATGGTATGTTACATTCTTCAGCACAAGAAGATACCCGTTGATCTACCAGATGATGTGCATGTACCATCACCAGACAAAGACAACCCAAGAAACCTTTGTCCAGATGAAAGTATCTTTCAGAGTTGTCCAGGCGTTGTCCCCCTCAGTGATCCCATCCTAATTACAAAGAAGCAGTAGCACCTCATTGCACTACACGATATCCAGGGGGCGGAGTTGGGTCAAAATCCAGGGGGTGGAGTTGGATCTCTGCATTTCGATTGGTCGACAGATTCCCAACACGTCATACCCTCACTGGTCACAATTGTGACCACAATTTTTCCTTGCATATTTTAGTGTGAAATTGAAAAGTAACATATTATGAAGCACATGTTCATATATAGTGAAAATGTAAGATGTCTATATGAGTTTATGGCAGGTCTAACATGATTGGTTTGTTTGGTCATGTTACCACACACATTTATTACCTGGTGCTGCCATTTTAACGGCAGGATGACATCAAATCTCAGAAAGGACAGGTAAGAATACGAAGTTCCTTTTTGAATAGCTCATAATTTTTTTGCACATATCATCATGAAAGGGTACATTGAAATTAAATGAATACATGCTTTATTCAGTTGTCAAACTGCAGATAAATGAAGACCGTTACAATTGTGACCAGTGGTATAACACAGGGAGTCTATGTTCCCCATATGTAATTATGTGTTATTTTTATGAACTCTTTTTCAGACTTACTTTAAGTCAAGTTTTGGATTTACTTGACACTGATGATCCAGAGCCTGCAATTTGTAATATAGCAGTGGTCCCTAAGATAGAGAAGGATGCAATAGAAAGCGACTGTGATAGCGATGTATCTGACATGGATTTTATTGGTGACTCAGCTCACATACCATCAATAATTTTGAATTATAATGCAGAACTGTTTGGATCTGATCATTTTGAGGAAATGGAATGCGAGGACCATCCAAAACTCACAATTCAAAAAAACTTGAAGCTGCTTCATCATCTTTATTGCCATCTTCAGATGCTACTACTGCCACCATGCCAGTGCCTAAGCTATACAAAAGAGAAATCATTGTGTTATTATTAATTTTGTTTTGAAGGAAATGGGTTTCTCAGATGTTGTGTCTGTGATGGTCGCACCTCATTTGGTTGTGAAAAGTGTGCCAGGCCAAAGCATATTGAGTGCTTCAAGACGTTTCATAACGTCTGAGGGAGTTGTTATCTAATCAATGAGTTCCACACCAGGGCACAGTTGTGATTTTTTTATAATTCCACTGTTATGTTGTGATATCTAATCTATGAGTTACATGAGTTCCATACCAGCACACAGTTGTGGACTGTTGATTGATCATTTTTGTGATGATTTCTTGTTATTAATGAATTGTTACATGTTCCTTGGCATTGTTACATGTTTCCTATACCATAGGCTCATATTTAATAATTTGTTTATTTATATTCATTTGTTTATTTATTTGTTTTAACCCTAATATGCCTTTGGAATCCTGGTTACACTCAGTGCATTTTGGGGTCTATATGACCCCAATATTTATCGACTGATTGTAAAAAAAACAAACATTTTTAATAATACATATAATATATTATTTTTTTTGTTTACTTCTCATCTATACAGAAATGCTGTGTTTTTGGATATACAAAGCACTTTTGTACCTATTTACCACAACAATTCCTCAACTATACCATTAGCTTGCATGTGAAATATGACATTTTTATGAAAAAAATACTTAAATGATCATCTAAATTAAATATAATTTGTTTCTGGATATTGCTCTAGGTGTTAGCTGTATAATTCTGCCATCTGTTGGTCAAAGAAAAAACTGAAGGGATTACAATTTAAGAAATACATTGTTTTGTCCATAGAGGGCAATAGAGATCCATTCATTTTACTGGATGTGGCCAACTGCTCATATCATAACTTTTGTGTAACATTTTGTGAATTTATATATGTATAAACATTTTACAAGACATTAAAAATACATATTATTTCAAATAGTAGAATTTTTGTGGTTTTTTATGCGTTTTGAAATGTCTATTTTTACAAAATACCACATAAATTGCCACATAAGAAACACCTAAAAGACAAGACTTAGAATCAGATTGTAGTTGCATATTATTTATTTTAATGAACACATTAATGTGAAAAAAATAATTAACTTAGGAATTTAGAATCATTTTTTAGAATAATTTAGAAGAAATTAGCACAGAATGAACTGTGTGCAGGACACCAAAGACCCTCTTTGTATACCTTTCGTGTGGAAACAATTTCTTTGTTTTCAAAACGAAGTTGCAGCTCTTAGATCTCAGAGTAAACTTTCTCAAAGTTGAACGTCAGTTGTCTTTCATCTCTCCCTTGCTCTCTCTGCATGTGTGTGTGTGTGTGTGTGTGTGTGTGTGTGTGTGTGTGTGTGTGTGCATGCATTAGGTCTCACTGATTCACTCACTGCTCTACATTTGTGGCTGATTTCATTTAGATTCCATACAGATGCTCTCTATGATAGTCACACGCAGGGCCGGAGTGGGGCCACTTTTCAGCCCGGGAGTTTCAGGCCCAAGACCGGCCCAATTTTTCCGGTGGAATTCAAAATTATCATTTTTTCCAAATTGGATAAATGAAGTACCAGTTCAGCTCTTACTATTGTGTAGTTTTTATTAATACCATGTTCAACAAATAATGTAAAGGTTAAATAATAATTCACAGAAGAAGTTAACAAAAAATATTCCACTATTCCACAAGAATAGGTTGATAAATTAACAAAAGCAGAAAGAAAGAAAGAAAGAAAGCATTTGAAATGTATCCCACTCTTCCACAAAGAGGCATTGAACTAATGTTTACAGTTGCTCAGAAGATACAAAAAATAATAAGGAGGTCATTTTACTGCATACACAGATCAAGCTTGAGTTTTGTTATCAATATTAAATTGTATATTATTTGCAAAGTCTATGAATCGCCATGACATGTATTGAGTGATAAGTAAATGGGAATAGGAGCGGGCTTCACTCAATGATTAGCCTAAATTTAAACTTTAAGAGTGCTGGTCTGAATAATGAGAGTATTTAGAACACTGTGCACACTGAAGAAGGCACGCGCCGAAACGCGTTTGTGCAAAGAAAAACTATTTATGCATAGTGCGGCCTCTCTCCTGTTGAGTGATACAAAAAGGCTAATATTTTAATTAAATTTTATATTTTTCTTGTGAATAGGTTGACAACGATACAACGGTATTAACCGAATAATTACATTGCAGCGTTGCTATTGCTAATCATTACTAGGCCTATCTCTCTTTACCTGCTGTTTGTCCTAAAATCTGCAAATAAATCTGTAAGCTTGGCACATTTGACAGCATCCTCCTCCAATGCCTTTCTTTTTTTCAACCTGGCTTTTTCAGCCCCTCCTGGCCTCTTTCTCCCATCCATCCTCCCTGACGCGTACCGTTACGGTAGGGCCGGCCCGTTTTGGAAAAGACGCGCTATATGGACCCAACCAACTCTATGGGAAGGGAGGGGAGAACTGCCTCACATGGTACAACCCAAGCAGAGGCTGCGCGCTGCGGTGTCCGAATGCAGAACGAGTGTAGTCTAAACGTGACAAATGTAAAAAAAAAAAAATTCCTCGACCGGCCCAAAAGTGAAGCGGCCCACCGGGAATTCTCCCGAGTCTCCCGATTACCCACCCCGGGCCTGGTCACACGTGTGTGTGTGTGTGTGTGTGTGTGTGTGTGTGTGTGTGTCTGTGCATTAGGTCTCACCCCTTTTATCTTTGTTCTGCATTTGTGGCTGATTTTATTTGGCTGCTTTGGCAGTCATACCTGTTTGTGTGTGTGTGTGTGTATGTGTGTGTGTGTTTGAGTAAGCATGTCTTTTCTACATTGCATTTTTGCTCTAGTACCAGGCCTTCATTTCTGTGTTGAAATTTTCAGATTTATGCTGGAATTACTGATTTTATTAGTCAATTTCTAAAAAAAATGCTTTCAATTGGAGTCACACCTGTGTGTGTGTTTGTGTGCGCGAGCATGTGTGTGTGCAAGTGATCATGTTCGTTCCACATTGCATTTGTGCTCTAGTACCAGGACTTCATTGTGGTATGAAAATTTTCATATTTATTCTGGATTTATAGATTTTTTTTGACAAATGAAAAAAAAAAAAGAAGATTTTTTTTAGATTTTCCCATTCATTTCAATGTGGGGTCATATTGACCCCAAAGGTCATGAGTGTTACTTTTTTTTTTACACACCTTTAGAACAACCGAATCAAGCCCAGTTTTTTTTGTGTGTGTATGGATAGATAATTTAGAAAAAGTCACAAGATTTTATTCCACTGAGATAAAGGGAACCATTATTTTTAACGAAAGAAAAGTCGATTGGGGTCATATAGACCCCAAAGCACAAATGAGGTTAAAGCAACACCAAGTAGTTTATCAATCTTCATAATATATTTCCAAGACCCTTGTGATGGTCAACTTACAATAGGTTGAATGACACGTCTGCCATAGCTTGACGGGGTCTGTATCACTTTTACTGGCACTACGGAACTTCGGGGTTGGGGTAGTAACCCGAGCACAAAAAGAACTACAAAATTCGACTGCTTTACGGCATACCTCACTTCCCCCCCACTTCCTCAAATTTGGACGTGAGAGCCCAACTAGCGATTGTTTGGCGGCAGGTAGCGTCTGTATGTTGTTGTCACGGCCGAAGCAGCAACTAAACCGAAGAAGGCTTTTGTCGGAAGAGATAAAATCAAAGTCCGGACGAGTATCAATATTGGTCCAGCGTTCGCTCGCTGGCGTCAGCTAAAGGAGGAGGAGGGACCGATGCTGACTTGGCCGTCATGCTGTCTGACTAGTAATAGCTACATGATTAGACAGACAAAATCATATTTTAGGATAACTATCCTAATGACTGCTGATAGTCATGTTTTTTAATTTATTTTTCTGGTGAAAGTGTCTTGCATCAGGCTATAATGCAAATAGATTTTTCAAATTTGCAGATTCATCTATGGTAGCTTGATATTATAATATTGACGATATATGGCTATTATCTACCACACAAACATTGAATTGAATTAGCATATCCATGTAAAACAGTAGCCAATAGGCTACTATAATGACGCTGGTTTGTAAACGTGAGCTACACGATCTTTTGGCATTTGAAAAAAATAAAACCCATGAAATTATATTCACATGACATGCTGACCTATATGCCACTGTACCTGGGATGAAGACCTTTCACACGCAACGCAGGCAGTCTGCCCAAGACGTGAGAAGTCCTTCTGCAGAGTTCGGGGGTATCGGCTTGTCAACAAATGCACGTATATCCCCTGATGTAACCATGACAGATTTTGCGACAGTAGTAGAAGACAATACTGTTTCCCAACTGTAGGGGAACCCCGAGAGTAAAAGCTACATGGTGTTACTTTAATTTATTATTTTATTTCTGTACGTTTTTTTTTTTCATTTTGTAATTTTAAGTATTTTGTGTCATTTATAATGATTACATTCTAAGCAATTTCCTATAATTTGTTATTTTATCAATTTTATTAAAATATTTGTGCCATGCTGCTGCATATGATTGCTATTTTGTCATTTTTGAAACCGAGCTAGACAATGTTTACCTATTTGTTAATCGAATAAAACACTTCAACAATTGAATCCAGTCTTTAAACTAATTTCTGGAAATTTTTATTTATTTATATACACCATAGGCTCCCTGTGTTCTACCACCGGTCACAATTGTGACTAGAGATAAAACTAATTTTTTTTTTTTACATTATTGACATTGATTGTTTAATATACTTACAAATACCACACCAACTCATATATGTCATCTCTGGGAAAAAAATGGGATTAAATGGGTTAAAACACCTTTAATAAATAATAAATTTACAGCAATAATAAAAAAATATTAAGTTTCACCTTTCCTGAAAAGCCTTTGGTTCCTTGTTACATGCAAGAATAAATATCTCTTAAAAATAAGCGTATTCTTTGATTGGCTGATCCTTTACCCCTCTCAGTAGTCCACATGCACTTTGACTTCAAATCCTTATTAATATACCTTTAAGTATGCACTTCTACTTTTATTTGAGTAATATTAAATCAAGTTCAAAATCAAGTAGAAGTCAAGTCAAGTCATCTTCATTTATATAGCGCTTTTAACCATGTAGATTGTTTCAAAGCTGCTTTACAGAGATAAACGTATAATTTAAGGTAACAGATTGTTTTGGCTTTATAGCGGTTCTTGAATAATGTTACTTTCCAGCTAAAGTTAGTTTTGATTGATTCACTTCTGTCGAAAGGATAATTTGTTATTAGATTAGGGGCCGCTAAGATGACACCGTTCTCTCTACACAGACTTTAACCCTCTGGGGACCAAGGTGTTTTTGGGGCCCTTGGAATGTTTTGAAATGCCCTGACATTTGTGCTTTTTTCAGTTATTTATAAACATGTTAATGGCAAAGGTGCAAATTCACTCTATATAGCACAAACGGGGCTACCATAATATGTGAGCAACATGTATGTACATGTTTGTATTTTTAAGAGAATATAAATGCGTGGTTATTGAAAAAAATAAAAATGAAAGTTGCTGAAATGAGACCACAAAACGCATGTGTTCCGAAGACTTTTGACTAATGGATGATGTCGCTTCGAGTTCTGGCTTCAAAATGATGTGAAAAACATCCTGCCTAATCATTCACATAAAACCATACATTGATTTACATTTTGTAAAACACTTTTTGTTTGGGAAGGCAATATGCGCAGGGGCGTCGACGATCCAACACCATGATGAATAGTAAGTGGTTCACACCTGAGAAGACAATGCCCCCCGCATAATGACCCCGCATAATGAGCTTGCATAATGAGCCATTCAGGTGTGTCACACAAGAAGGAATGTGAGGACAATATATATATATATATATATATATAAATCCAAATATAAATTAAAGTCAAAAGCACATTTTTAGTACATAGTCATACCTGGAAACCAATCCTGTTCAAATAGGCTATATGAGCCATTCTAAGTTCAAAGTTAGATTTGGAAACTTTTTTTTTTTTTCACAATTTTTTTTATACATGCAAATTGTATAATATTCAAGGTAAACATTTCTAGTAACTGTATTTTCAGAAAGTTTTGGAATACATCCTCTGCCCAAATGTGTCACTAATAAAAAACAATAAATAATTGAATGAGAAGGCTTATATTGACCTATAAAGATTATTTTACATCTACCTTGTAAATATATTTTTGCTATTTTATTAAAAAGTGTTCACATGTAAATCAACAACAATTACAATTTTAACAATATTTCAAGTAGTCTTTCTTTTTTTAAAGTATCATACATATTTCAAAGTTAAGGATTCATTAGTTTGATATAGCCTAACGTTACATTGGAACAAACACTACACTGTAAAAAAAATCCGTAAAAATCTGGTACAATGTACCATATTAAAGTCGGCATGAAATCAAAATTGACCCTATTAACTTTGTTAGCGGATATTACTAGTCTTGTGGTGAACAATTAATCCGTGCAAATTAATACACGGGAAAAAATTGTTTGCCGAAGTTATCTTTAATCAAAGTCTGAAAAGTTACTTCCGGGTCTGGAATGGTTATTTTTCTGATGACGTAGGCTTGACGACTTGGGTTGGTTAAACGCTTAACCACTCCCCTCAAACCGTTACTCTGCTGTGGGCGAGAGATGGAGAGGAGGAGCGCTGAAGTAAAACCCTGCCCTCTGTTCAATATTCCGTTTCACTCGGAAATGCGTCACAACACTTGAGCAAAGTCGTTGCAACTTCCGGTTCACGCGGACTTTAATTTGAAGGAATTTTCCGTATTTGTCTTTTACAGGACTTTTACCCGTATTTTGAATTACGCGTTGCATTGTGGGAACTAGAACCTGATCGGCGCGAAAAGTTTGAGACGCAAGTGCCATTACACACGCAGATGACCGCGGCCAAAGTTGCTTTTTAAAGTCGGATTTCGGATGGGTGGAAGTTATTCTGACACCTCTGTGGTAAAAACCGAAAATTATATTTAGCTAAATGTCAAATAAGCTGTTAACGTAACGTTATTTAGTTGCCATCCGGCTTGTTAGGCAAATGAATGTCGGAGCCGTCGCGTTTATCATTTTATGCTTATCGTCACACATTGAAATATTTATTTCACACTCATGGAAGTTCCCCTGGTTGTATGTGTTATAGTGTCCTCGTTGTAACTGGTTTATTGGCTTTTATTTAGTCGGTGATGCGGTTTATTTCGTGCCGAGCGCACCCATTAACCAGGATAAAGTGCAGTGACGTTACTCGTGTTTTTGGAGCAGTTTAGCAGCTAACGTTAATGGCTTCAAACAAAAGCTACCTGATGAATCGTCAAGAAAAGGAAAGGCCATTTAAGACTTTATTTAACGTTAAAAGGCTTGAAGATACAACGTGAAGACTGTGAAGATGCAGTAACGTTACAGCTGGATCAAGGACAACATATTTTCTGCCAAATGAGGTACGTTAATGTTGTGTTTACGTTAGACTTTTTATTGTCTTGTTTTTGTTTTAGACGACACACAGACATTATACACACACACACGACACATATTATATGACTTTAAACCCCTAATAATGACCTTGAAAGATTAATTTACATTTAACATGACTGCTATTATACTTTATTATAGTTTGTTTCATAGTTTCTGTTGTTTTCTTATCTATTGACAGAACTTTCCTGATGTAAGTTACTGTGCATCCCAAGCACCACCCTGCATGCTCCTTATGGGTTTGTATTTTGTTTTATTTGTATTTTTTAATTATTAATCATTATGAGTACTCAATATTGGCAAAACACATTTAAATTTAAAGTCTGAGGAAAAATGTTTATAGAAAAAGTTGGTTGCTGAATACTCCCTTCAAAGATATTTACGCTTATAGGTCAGTAGAAAAACATTGTAAAAGGAAGATTTACACAACTGTTTTTGGAGCAGTTTTCTGAAGTGATCGTGTAATGTTTTTCATTTAGTAATATCTTATTTGTTTAAGGTGATGGGCTTTCAGGATTGCTGTCATTCAATAAGTTATTATTGACCACATCTCCTACCCTATTGAGCCAGTGAGCTACAAAATAGCACTTATCCTGGAGTTCATAAAGGTAAGCAACACATTTTTAATGAAATTATTTATAGAGCATGTTGTTGTCACTGTTTATATAATTGAAAATAATGAAACATATAAGGTATAGTTGAGCAGACAAGCTAACATAACATGCAATTGGAGTCCACTGAAAACAGAAGTCTTAGCATTTATACAGTGTTTGAATTTTCAAGAATTAGGGATGGCAGTTGATAATTTAACGAACGTAAAATACTGTACGATTGTTTTTCAACCTCAACCTGGTCTGCATGATACTTTGTAGTTCAATTTCCTTCATTTAATTTCGTGTGTAGCTAAAAACATATTTTTTTTTTCTTCATATGCAACTTTCCTGTGCAGAAATCCTGAATGAAGGTCGAAAAGGCTCAGATGAAGGAAACGTCTACACATTCCTCCAAGACTGCTGAAGTTCCTGTATGAACAACTGAAATGTTAAAGTTTAAAGGGAATAGTTTCACTTTGAAATTAAATTTTGGTGTGTTTTAGCTTACCTGAAGTGCATCCAAGATGTAGGTGTCTTTGTCTCCGCAGTAGTTTAAATTTTTATATTTGTAGGTCAAACCGTTCTTGTCTGTCAGTCATATAATGCAGGTATATGGGTACTGTCTCCAAAAGCATGCAGCGATGTCTCTAATAGCATGCAGAGAAAAGTCCAAATTAAAACATTTTCCCATCGTAAGTGCACATTGACGGCCTAAGACACGAAACAAGCGGTTTGTGTGATAAAACGAACAGTATTTATATCGTTTTTATCTCTTTTACCACAACCACGTCCAGGGCGATCTGTTTACTTAGTCTGCACAAGCGCTGTAAAGCGCCGGAATGCTCCGAAGTGATCTCCCGGATGAGTTCGCGCGAGCTTACGTAAATGTTATTTTTTTTTTACATCGGTTTAAACATCCCGGATAAGCGCAAACTAGTACCATTTCTATTAGCCGTCCTACCTACAATCTCTGTTCTGTGCATAGGTTCTGGTGTAAACGCACACGAGAGATCACTTCCAGAGCCTTCCGGCGCTTTGTGGCGCTTGCGCAGACTAAGTAAACAGATCGGATGGACGTGGTTGTGTAAAAGAGATAAAAACTATATAAATACTGTTCGTTTTTATCACACAAACCGCTTGTTTCTTGTCTTAGGCCGTCAATGTGCACTTGCGATGGGGAATTTTTTAATTTGGACTTTTCTCTGCATGCTATTAGAGACATCGCTGCATGCTTTTGGAGACTGTATACCTGCATTATATGACTGACAGACAAGAACGGTTTGACCTAAAAATATAAAAATTTAAACTACTGCAGAGACAAAGACACCTACATCTTGGATGCACTTCAGGTAAGCTAAAACATACCAAAATTTAATTTCAAAGTGAACTATCCCTTTAAGCTTTTGTCAAATCTCAAAATGGACCTTTAAAGCAGCACTCAGTAGCTTCGGGATTTCTTCGCTGTATTCTCGCTTTTTGCTCGCAGGTTTCTCTCTAGAGCTCCCCCCACAGCTTCAAAATAGATATTTGACAACACTGTTGTAAAAACTCGTTGGTGATTCTCAGACACCAGAGGCTATAGATCAACGACATCAAAGCAGATGGGACATTCTTTAAAAACGTCTTCTTCATTCGGGTTCGAACAGCGTGAGGGAGCGCAATAATGACAGCATTTTAGCAGATTTCTTTTGGCCGTAAAGGCAATTGTTTACATCGCGAGACCTGATATCGTCAGGTATCAAACCTCAAGTTGCAAGTGCGTAAGTTTCCGCTCACGGGCACCAGGGGGGTGCGAAACGACCACCATTTAACCCGAAATAAGTAATATAACCATTCCAATGACTCCGAAGCTGTTCAGTTAAGGTAAAAAAAGTTACTTAGTTCACCTTTAACTGAACATACCGAAGAAGGAACGTTTTTCACGCAAGTTGTTCACTCCAAAATTAAAATAATGTAATTTATTACTCACCCTCCTGATGTTCCAACCCTGCAAGACTTTAGTTCATCTTCAGAACAAAAATAAAGATTTTATAATGAAATCTGAGAGCTTTCTCTTCCTCTGTTGACAGCTTACGCAACTACCACTTTCAAGCTCCAGAAAGGTAGTAAAGACATCATTAAAGTAACACGCTGTCCTAACCAGATGCGATAAGATTCTAGCAACAAGCTGTTTTTCTGTCCACACCAAATGCGTCGGTGACCATGTAAAGCGACAAAAACAGTTTAAAACCACAGCCAATCAGAACAGTGTGTGGACAGGTTCTTTTGGCAAGTGCACAGCAGTCACAATGAAATTGATAAGTACATAATCAAATTAATAAATATTACACCATTTAAACAACTGAGTGACTGAAACAATCTTTTGTCATAGAATACACTTGTTTGTTCACAATGAGTTGACAGTTTTTTTTTTTTTTTTAGTGTTCCAGCTGCAATGTCGCAGAAAAATAGAAACCGTTTTCTAAAATGGAATCGTCACGTGTCCACTGGTTAGGACAAAAACTCTGATTGACATGGAAAATATACCTTTTATCGTGTGTTGCGTGTAGTTAGAACACGGTGTATTCTATGTATTTTCATTGGTTTTACACCCCCCCAAAAAAGCGATTGCAAATGCTTTGTGTGTGGAAAAAACCAAAACAAATTGTCTTTTGTCACAATATTTTGATACATTCACATGAGCATCTCAGTGGCTTGTGTTCTCACCAAGCGGCAACCTCCCTGTCTCTCTCTTGAAACCAACACGGAAGTGAATTAAACGGCAATTCGTCGACTGGCCGCTTGAGGCTGGCTGCAGAAGGGAGTCAAATCTGTATCTCCCCCACGTTAAAATGCCCAACTTTACAGCAGAAAAAAACATGTTTACAGCCTGGTTCTCTCTGTGGCTTTGGTCTATACAGCTAATTTTGCCCTTCATAACAACTGTGAGGGGGGTGCATTTTTTTATAACTCACCCGTTTAGTTGAATAATATTTAAAGTTCTGCAAAATTAAGGGTGTGTCCACTTTTGAGTGACAGGTGGATTCCCGCTGATATAAATGCTAGCCGGTTAGCCGTCACTTCACCTCAGCAAATTCCAGCTGCTGAACTTGCCATCTCTGCCGTGTTTGTGCTTTTTTTCATATAATATTATTTCATATAATTTAATATACCCATTACTTCGCCCACGGCTTTGGATTCCGCCGTTGTCGTCGAGTGTCGTCGAGTATCGTTCGAGAGGACAACCAGCGCTGTATTCCAGTTTTTCTCCTCGGTGAACATGCACTGATGGATGTCTGACAATTTCGTTGCTTTTTGGAGTTTTCAGATTTAAAAACGTCTATAGATATAAAGGCTACACTCGTTCTGCGGTGCCGTTGCTCTGGAACAGATTATAACATGCTAATGTGCCGTCAGACGAAATCCTGCAGGTGTCTGTGTTTCTCCATCCATGCAATAAATGCACATCCTTGAATGAGCGCGTATTTCTAGCGCATTTAACATTACTTGAACTTCATAGGTAATATATCTATGTTTTGACCCATTTGAGAATTGAGATGCGGCCAAAATCAGAATTTAAAATGGACTGAATAATAAAGCTCTCTACAAACTTGACGAGCGATGCCGCGCTGACGGACCATAGACTGTAATTAAGAGTGACTGACATGTATGCACATAATCACGGTCACACACACACACACTCTCAGAGTAATATTGTAAAGTTACTGCATAATACATTTTTAACTAGCAGAATAGCTGTACAGAATCACGATACACAGTCTCACTTGTAGCTATGTCTTTTTACTATTATAATATTTCGAAGGGCAAAAACAGACCTTTTAATTGGAATTCTGATTTTAATCATCAACTGTCAGTGTCACTTTAGCGCGAGCCCCTGTGCAGTCGCAGACTTGGTACTGTGAGTAGCATATAGCATTAGCTCCCAAGCCTGAGCAGAGCTGAAGCCCCGTTCACACCGCCAGCGACACGCAGCGACAAAGCGACAAGATCCCATTCATTTCAATGGAGCGCTGGCGACTTCCGGCGACACGAGCGACATTGACCGTTGGCGACAGAATGTGGGCGTGTCAAGCGACAGGAGACAAGCGACAAAAGTTCAGAAATTTCAACTTTATGCAAATGAGAAGCGATTTTTCGCGAGCGACAACCAATAGGAAAGAAGACTTTCAGTGGAGCTCACGTTACGTCACTGTCTCGAGTGCGAGGCGAGACAGAGTTCGAGGGCGATTTCACTGTTTTATATGATTTGACTGTAACCACATTCATGGATATAATAAAAATGATGCATGGAAAAGAAACTGTCGACAGTCTCAGTGAGTTTAATTCATTTATAGTTCGAGGTGTTGTACATTTTTGATGCAAGTTTAGCACTGCTGCAGTTCACTTTACAGTTTCCCCTGCATTGTGTTGACTATTAGAGACAAGAAACTGTATTATTTGTCAAATACGAATGACGTTTTAATCATTTATGACCGTATGAGTGAGTTTAATTTCTTGCTTGATCGATCGTTAATCTAGTAAATGATTTAATCCACTGAACACTGCTATGGGAATATAAAAACACTCTCCCAACAGCATACTGTTTCTTTTGAGCCTATAATTTCTAGTCAAATTAAAATAATATAAAGTTAGTTATCACTTGTGATGGTATTTAGTATAGATATGGCCCAGACGTCCAGTCAACCAATAACATTAGAGCGACAGCACTACCAACACCCACAAGCGACTTCACAGTACAGAGACTAGCGACACACAGCGGACAAAATCGCTGGCGTCGTGTGGAACGGGGGCTTAACTCCATAACGTCGCGCTAGGTGGGCGTGGTTTCAGATAGCCAGGCTCCTCAGCTCCGCCTTTTTGCCCATATTCTGTTATCCGGGGGAGTGACGAGCGGTGATGCGAGGCCAAGATGGCGACGGCCGGCTCCGCCCACTTTAGGCTTCAAAAAATGCTCTTCAGAAACCTACGGGTGACGTCACGGACACTACGTCCATATTTTTTACAGTCTATGGTCTCACCCATGCATTCTTAACCTGCTGGGTCAGCAGCACGCATGTATTGTGGCGCTCTTGTGATCGCGTGTCAGCGATCTATATTTTGTGAGAAAATATGTTTTTTGTTTTTCTTCACACAAAACATTTGTGCCCACTTCATAAATTTGAGGTTAAACCACTGGAGTCACATGGATTACATTTATGTCTGTATACCTTTCTGAACCTTGAAATTGGTAGTTGCGTAAGATGTCAATGGAGGGACAGAATATCTCAGATTTCCTCAAAAAGATCTTAATTTTTGTTATGGAGACGAATGGAAGTCTTGTGGGGTGTGGAACAACATGAGCATGAGTAATTAATGACAATTACAATTTTTGGGGTGAACTAACACTTAAAGGAATATGGTTGTTCTCTTACAGAAAAATGGCATTAACACTAACATTTCACTCTACTATTGAAGTCTAAAGCTATTTTTAATGATAAAAGCAGCAGACCTGTATTCGTATTCCATTTGTTTTTGTTTCTTTCTGTATTGTATTTGTATTGTATTTGAAAATGTTTTGAATCTTGACTTTCACAGTTTTTTTTCAAAGAATTTTGTGAGCTATTGGTGGCAACACCCAATAATTGTGCAAGTACCTGCTCATGTTTTCTTTTTTTAATTGTCTCTTGTTTGTTTTAATGTCTAAACTTATTCCACAATACAAGCACTTTTTAATGGGTCTTTGTACATTGTTTCCATTTTGTCATATATATGTATATATCTTTACTAATTGAATGCATTTATAAGAATGTTTACATGAATATTTGTACAAAAATAAACCATGTTCAATTTGTATTATATGGTTCTTGAATTATTTGCTACCAAAATATATGCTATAAAATTTCTATAAATATAGAAATTTCTGTATAAGGATTATCCGTTAATAGTACAGAAAATGTACTGTTAATATACAGAATTTTCCGTTTTAGAGGTGAAGGAACTGTCCCGTAATTTAACGGAAAATGTCCTGGTAATTTTCTGCCAGTACATTATCTGTTTTTTTACGGAATTCTTTATTGACAAACCATACTATATATTAACATATGAGCAGAAACTGGCTAACAAAAGCTTATTTGATGTCTATTTTACAGTAAAAACTTTATAGTCTATCCACCAGAGGTGTGGACTCGAGTCATGTGACTTGGACTCGAGTCCAGAACTCGAGTCATGAATTTGATGACTTCAGACTCGACTCGACAAAATGTACAAAGGACTTGCAACTCGACTTGGATTTTAACATCAATGACTCGTGACTTCACTTGGACTTGCGCCTCTTTTGACTCGAGAAGACTTGCTACTTCCCATGAAAACTGGGGAAAAAAAATGTTCACACGGCCGCGCCGCTCTCAGTATATCTGCATCAGTGAAAAAAAATGTGCACCACCTGAATGCATGCAGAGAGCACGCGCGCTGCCTGCACGACATCCAATCACTGTAGTCCCACGTTGTTTTGATTCGACAGCATCTAAGCAGGCACATTGCAAGACAACCAATGAAGCGCAACAAGCAACAACGCGCCAGTTGGCAAAAGGAACAAATAAGTCGTCGTAACATCAAATTATTTAGATAAGTGGACAGGCGCATATGAACGAGCAGAGACAGAGGAGCCCTGGTTGCGCGCGCACTCACTGTCTTCAAACAACACGAGCGCTGTATGCTCTCTCTCTCTTGCCTCGCGCATATCAATATACGATAGTAAAAGGTAGGAAGACCGATTGTGTTTTATAGATCAGTAGTTTGTTCAAATAAAGTGTTTGATTAGTTAGCAAGTAGCCTACATGTTCAGGAAAGGCATAATACAAATAGTATGGGTTAATGTAACGGTAAACGCACAAAGCTCTTTTGAAGCTGTCAAATGGTGTTGCTATTGGACACTTAATTGTGATTATTGCTGCTCTGAGGTTTCTTATAGGCTACTGTTATATCGTTGTTGTTTTTGAAGAATCATTAACGTGACTCTTGCCTCGGAGAAAACAATACGGGAATAGCGACAATTGTGCATATAAATTACTACTTATATGGCTTGTATTACAACCTGTCTGCAATTTTCTACCTCCTTTTGTGAACGTCGTTTTACACTTGTATGCTGCACAGCGGGTCATCTTAAAAGTGCTGTCGGAGCTACCAATCTCTGTATAACGGCCTTCGGTGCCCTCTGCTGGTAGGGAATCGTAAGATGGCCGCTCGAACACTTCCGGTGGCTTCACTGCCTGGTGGCAGTTTAGAATTAGAACGTCATGAGCTATCCAGTCATTAGTGACCGTAACTTACTAGCTGCTGCATATTTACTGTATCAACGAGATGAGGCAGCAGTAGACCTGCAAATACAAGCATTTTTTGTGAAATTAAATTTTCAGTTTTTTTTTACTGTATTTGATTAATGTCATTGTATAAAAAGAGGTTTAAATAAATACAAATCTTACAGACATACATGATTTGTATACATTTTATTTCTGTGGTAAGAGGACTTGAAATGACTCGAAACTAAAATGGTAGGACTTTGGACTCGACTTGAGACTTGTTGGCTTTGACTTTTGACTCGACTCGGGACTTGCCTCACTATCACTGACACGGGACTCGAGGGCAAAGACTTAAGACTTTGTGACTTGCTTAACAATGACTTTGTCCCACCTCTGCTATCCACAACTAGTAACGTTAGCAACAGCGCGCATATATGCTGTTCATTCATCACACACACAAACGCGATTCATATTTAAACAGTCTTTTTGCAGTTTACAGACACTATTCCATATCGCGATTACAACAAAGAATATAAGAATAAAAAACTTACCACTAATCCTCAACTGAATCCATTGCTCCTCAAAGTGAAACCAGCACTTCTGAGGTAAGTTTCCCAGGATTATTCCTCACAACCTCGCAAGATGACACAGTACATTCATCTGATTAAACTTGGTGTGTTTTATCGAGCTGATGTGGCCGGTTTGCATGTATTGCCTCAGATAATTTGCATTTCAATAGCGCGCGCTCTCCGTGGGCGTGGTCACATTAAAAGATAAGGAGGTATAATGAGCTGAAATGAGAACTCGCTCTTTTTATATAGATTACATAAACAGAGAATATTTGTTTTAGTTTTGAATTAGATAATTTAAAACTACACACTTAAATGATTATAAAGATATATTGCTCATGTCTGAGTCAGCCGCGGCGCTACCATTGGGCCCGGGTGGGCCTGGGCCCACCCATTTTAGGTCCGGGCCCACCCATTTTGACCCAGTTCATCCAATAAGCAGCCAGAGGAAAGCTTTGAGTGAAAGCGCCAATCAGCGGCTTCTACCCCACGTGTGGACTCTTAAGCCTGCCCACAGGCTGCATCGTCACCATCAAGCGATCCAATGAAATGAATGACTTTAGCGCGAAAGCTTTTCAAGCAAGCTCAATGAGACAGACACATACAGTAGCTAATATGAAACGCAAAACAAAACAAAGCAGCTTATTTTCATTTCAATTCAGCAAAAAATGCTCAGAGGAGCTGGACCAGGAGGAGGAAACTCCGTCCTGCTCGGCCGCCCTTTCCCCAACAAGTCCTCCAGTAGCCACCCCCTCACACCAGCAAGGCAAGTAAGGTTAGGCCGCCCGCAAAGGCTGTCTGTATCAGGGATTAAAGTTCTCCGCCGCTACGACGGATTTCTGTTAATTGCAGGGTTCCCGCCTTGTCCTAATTTTTTTTATTCACTTTTCATAATTTTAAGGCCGTAAATATGCTTACGTTTCTCAAATAGTGTAATAAATGTCTTAATTTCAGTTTGAATAGGTCTTAAATTAAGGAAAGATGAAGTGTAGCCTATTTACATTACTGAGGGGGATGTGATCAAAGCCTGGAGTGGAGCGAAAACACTTTCCTCTCTCCACTCTAAGCGTTCTGTAATCACTCAGCTCTGACTCCACTCCGGGTTTTCCATCCCCGTACACGGGAAAAACTGCTCCATGTTCAACTTCACCTCATTTTAAAAGTTATTCAAATATGTTTGTTTTTTATCTCATGAATTTCTGAATTTATAATAATATAATATTTATAATATTGTATGTAACGGTTTGGAAAAGTATTCTACACGTTTAATAAATAGAATAATATAGCAGTGAATGCGCCTAGGCCTAGAGAAATGCACATTTGGATTAAGAGAGTCTGTTTCTATTCGTATTGAATAGTTGTGCATTGATTTGTATCGAATTTGAATTTCAAGCTTTATAGCTAGTCTATTTAGGATATAGAATGCCTGTGAAGTAAAAAAAAAAAACATTTTATGAGACACGCTCCAGTTAATGTGCAATCCAATGTCGCGCCGGCACCTCGTCTTGATTACATTGTCGGCTATATTTGCTTCTCATTTATTAAATCTAGGCAATTATTTTATGAAACATAGATTAAAATTAAGATACAATTTATACAAAACGAAATTCACTTTAAAGAAAGGCTTTATACAAAACAGAACTTAATGAAGTGGTAAAAATCATGCCGACCCACGAACCCCCGCAAGGAAAAATGTATAATTGTCAGTAGGCAGACAGGTAACTTATGATAGCATTTTATGTGTTACAGGAGGAGACAGGGTTCAGCAGTCTAACAAAAACAGCGTTCCCCAAGAATACCTGTCACAGCCTCCGCTAGACCTGTCATCAATAGATGAGGCTGCAAGCCAGCCTAAACTCCGTACATTCCCAGCCACACACATATCAGGGAAAGATAGGAGTTTTTCTGACAGGTGGTACACAAAATTCCCGTGGCTGGAATACAGCATCTCAAGAGATGCTGTTTTTTGTAAGTCTTGTCGTCATTTCCCTGAAGCAGCTTATGAGGATAGATTTATTAATACGGGCTTCAAGGACTGGAAACATTTTTCTGAGGGTTGTGGCAAACATGAAGCCAGCAGGGCACATGCTGCAGCGCTGGGGAAAATGAATGCTTTCAAGCAAAGTCACCAGCCAGGACGGGGAAATATTATTAACCAGCTGAACAACGATGCCAGCGACACGTCCTTCATTGAAAGACATAGACAGCACATCATGATGGTAATAGATCTCGTCCTGTTCTGTGCAAAACAAGAAATCCCATTGCGTGGGCATCGGGAAAACCCAGATGCGGTAAACAAGGGTAACTTTTTGGAACTACTTGACCTGGTTTCTAAATATGACCCAGAAATAAAAAGGCGACTGGATGAATTACCCAAGAATGGTAAACTACTGCACCACACTATTCAAAATGAGATACTGGAAATCGCAGCATCACTCATTGTCAAAAAAATAAAGGCAGATTTGCATGATGAGCCGGATACATATTATGCGATTTTGGCAGATGAGTGCAAAGATTTGTCAAAAAGAGAGCTAGTGGCAGTATGCGTCAGATACCTGCACAACGGCACATTGAAAGAACGGGCTGTGGGATTTGTGGAAACGGACAACATGACTGCAGAGGCAATATCGGCTAAGATTTTGGAAGTGCTGGAGCCATTGCAGCTGGACCCGGGGCTGTGCGTCGGATTTGGGTTTGACGGCGCATCAGTCATGTCGGGGAACAGAGGAGGGGTACATGTGATACTGAAGAAGACGTTTCCCGTGCTTTATATGTGCATTGTAACTCACATAGACTTAACCTTGTCCTGTGCACAGCAACTAAAGTGTCTCCTGGCATTTCAACATTTTTCGACATTATAAACAGCTTGCATCATTTTATGACTGGGGCGCACAGACATGCCAAATTTCTGGACATTCAAAAGCAGATGCGACCAGGGCAAAAAACATTGGAGCTGGAGAGATCCTGTAATGTGAGGTGGAGCTCATGTTCAAATGCAGTCAGTAAGGTGTTGACGCTCCTGGGACCTATTTTGGAGACCCTCGCCACATTCTCCGAAAGTTCTGGCCAAACAAAACTTGAAGCTGACTCCCTACTGCACCAAATGCAAACAAAAAAGTTTTTGTTTCTGCTTGTCACGTTCAACCAGTTATTTGAAGTCAGCGACTACGCCACTAAGGGCTTGCAATCTTCAACACTATCAGTTACAGATTGTATTGATCTGATTGAAGGTCTCAAGGGCAGCTACACACAATTCAGGAATGAAAATGATGCATTTAATAAAGTAATGGCACTGACAGATGAGCTGATGAATAAACATGAGATTGTGCGCTGGGATATCAGTGGATCACGCAAGAGGAAGTTGCCGGCCAGGTTAGACAATACGCACGTTGATTCTACTCTAGGCAAATCATCACCTGTACAGCAAAACTCTGACCTAAATAAATTATGGAATGACATACTGGACAAGCAGATGATGGAGCTGAACACTCGTTTCAAGCCAGACACATACGGCTTTATGAGAGCCGCTGCTGCCTGCTTGCCACGGTCAGACACCTTTGGTGACAAGGCTCTCATCCAGCCCGCCTGCGCGCACTTTTCCATTCCCGTGGAAGACGCAGCGACAGAGCACACTGTGTTTGTGCAGCATCTTAAAAGAAAGGAAAAGGCCAACAAGACCACAAACGAGAAGAAAGAAACACTTGTAGAAGTGCTCGACGCATGCCCCCGTGATATTTTCCCAAACATGAACAGTCTCCTGCGGGCCCTCCTCACATTGCCCATGACGACATGTACTGTGGAGAGACTCTTTTCAGCTGTCAATCGGATAAAAACAGGCACCAGGGCAACAATGTTGACAGATAGACTAAACTCGCTGTCCCTGCTTTCATTTGAAAGGGAATTGACTGATTCACTGGAATATCAAGACATTCTTGCTGTGTTCAGCACGAAACCCCGCCGTCTCATGCTGTAACAAGCCCCAAATCCCACACGCAAGTTTGTATTCAATTGTGTGTATGTGTGATAAGTTCAGTTCAGCTCAGTTCAACTTTATTGTCAGACTCAGGGTCCATTAGAAAACACACACAAAAATAAACAAATAAAAACAAATTACCCATTATAAAATACATGTAGACTATATACCAGTACTTCCACAAATGATTAGTTATCAGCTATCGGATTGTTATGCTGTTGTTTTAGATATGTTACTCATTTCATTATTCTGAAGAAATAAGCTACAGGATAAATCATTTTTGATCGTTTTTTCCTGCTGTTTGTGTTTAGCAGCTGTGTCAGTTTCAATGCTGCTGTTATTTCATGTCGACGATATGTTCTTCTGTCATTCTGAATTTATAAGAAAGATGATTGGTAAATAAATGGAGAGAGAGAAACAGACCCTCCAAATATATAATTCCGTTTCAGTCTTTTTGTGTAGCCTATTGAACGTTCAAAAGAGATCAATGAAGTTATGTTTACTGCCAAGACAAGAGGACAGCGACACAAGAGAGTTTTATTTCTCATGCCATTTAATCATGTTTTTGCGTGCATATACGCACTGTAAACCCCTTGGGTAGGATTAGGGGTGCGGAGTGCCTGCCTATTACACGCCATAAAGTGCGTACCATATGCACGCGAAAACTGTGTGTCATGCGCAGGCAAAAAAAACAAAAACATTTTTGGCGTATAAATGACACGAGAAATACAATTCGTGGTATAGATACGATCATACGCACTTTCATTAGAACGTGTTGCGTAGGTAGGCTACGTGGTCGCTGTCCTCAGAAAAGCGCTGAAACGGAGATGAAGGGGACTATTTGGCTTATTTTAACTGGCCCATCCAGTTTTCTGGAGGCCCACCTACAATCAAAATCCTGGCGCCGCTACTGGTCTGAGTGAATAGTATTCGCTGAGTTTTGACGTGCAAGTTTACAGACGTGCATTAGAAAAAAAGTTCACGGAGACGGAGAGGCAGAAAGCACACCCTGTATACTTTCTTTATTTTACAAAAGCACAATGTTTTATTTCGATTGTAAGTGGACACATAACAAAGTAGACATTTAACAGCTTTTTTTTATATTTCTTAAGTCTGTATGAGTATTTTATGTCTATTTTGCTGCTATGTAAAAAAAAAAACGAGGGTTAAACGCGAACCTGTGAGAAACGCTGATGGCGCTCACGTGCGCATCAATAATTAATTCTATAGTTATGTGCGTTTGAATATATGTGCGCATGTTTGTAATTCTCTACAAACCAAGCCTATACAAACTACTTGTCCTAAATATAAATTTCAATACAGAATTTTATTTTATCACTTTGGGGGAGATACGCGGATTTTCAACTATGCTTTATCTGTCCATAGGGATAGACTAGTTGGCACTTCAGCAATGCGTTGTCATCGGTCCAGGCAAAGGTCCTTCGTCAGATCTGGATACGGCCTGGATCCGGCAGGCCGCGGGAAAACCTTGGGATAAACAAAGACACTAAAATTAGCGTAGATGCCATTCTTCTTATGATGTAACGAGTACGTTCCGGGTTACTTGACTGTAACCCTGTTCCCTGAAAAGTGGAACGATATGCTGCGCTGCTTAGCGCATTGGGAACGTCTTTAATCGTGACCTGCTGTGAACATAGTGTGTAAACACGTCGATGGAATCGACGTGCACCAGCGACGCAAGGCTATAATTAGATGAGCTGCAGGTGCATCGTCAGGATATTTTGTCTGAAGAGCAGTCCTGGGACATCATCAGCACGGCAAAGCGCAGCATCTCGTTCCGCTTTTTCAGGCGCGCACCAGCGACGCAAGGCTATAATTAGATGAGCCGCAGGTGCATCGTCAGGATATTTTGTCTGAAGAGCAGTCCTGGGACATCATCAGCACGGCAAAGCGCAGCATCTCGTTCCGCTTTTTCAGGGAATAGGGTTACAGTCAAGTAACCCGGAAAGTTCCCTTTCAAAAGCTACAATCGATGCTGCGCTGCTTAGCGCATTGGGAACGAGAATACCCACGCCGCCGTGCTTGAAGGTGTCTGGACTCCCTACGGCTGTGTAGGTGTGCTCACAAGAAACGCAGGAAAGCCCTAGACATTAGCTTGCGATGTCGACTCAAGGACGTGAGAGCCCGGATGGTATGAACATCCAAACTATAAATCTTATGAATGTGTGCGGAGAGGACCAGCTTTTCGCATCACAAACAAACTGCAAGGGGGCACCTCTTGCCAAGGCAGCAGAGGAGGCGACCTCTCTGGTGGAGTGAGCCCTTAGACCCGTTGGCGAAGCTTGGCCGCGCGCCTCATAGGCAAGAGCAATAGCATCCCTGACCCAATGTGACATGGTCTGTTTAGTGGCGGCGGCAAAATTTCTTGCATGTCAAAACCTATTTCCAAACACAAACTACATTAGTTAAAGGAGAACTCCGGGCAATTTTTAAGTTAATCTTGATCGTTATACCTTTGTGAGTACTGTCTATAAAAAAAAATAACGAACCGGATTGGTGCTTGCAACACGGAGCTGCTACCGCTAATACCCAGAGCTCCCACTCAGCTAAAACGGCAGTTATGGGGGCATATTCATAAAGAGTGTTTTTGTGCCTCTTAACAGACACAAAATGCAACAAGATGCGTTTAGCAACTTAGCCATTGTTTAAATTCACCCAAATAGTGTTTTAGACGGCTAGCTGTAGTCTCGTGCTGAAGTCCTGTGGGAACTGGGTTAAAAAATCGTAGCTTCATCGAAATGGTCCGAAACTTGGTGACTTTATTGGTACTTGGTATATGAACACCCAAAAAATTGGGGACAGGATTTGATAAGTCTAAGTGGTCGTAAAATAAAGTCACACTCAGGACCTTCGGGTCAAAAATGACCCCCATAGGAAATGAATGGGAAATTGGCAAAAATATGAAAATACAGAGTTTTTTTGTGCATACAATCAACAAATCAGCCAGGATGCAGGAAAAAAAGGACTCAACAGTGAAGGGGTCAGTGTTGCCAAGTCCGCTTATTATAAGCGGCTTTGGGCTTGTTTTTTTGTAAAGTCGCTTACAAATATTGATAGTCGCGGGTCGCGTTTTTTTGGGCTTGTTTCTAAAGTGTAGTTGCTTATTTGGGCTTGATCCCAGCTCCATAATAAGTTGTCAAGCAGATATTTTCTATATGTTATTTAAACAATAGACAGTATATAAACTATTTAAACGTAGGAGTTTGTCTAGACTGTCACCCCCCCCTCCCCTCCTGAACAAAATTGTGTCCACCTTTTTGGGTTTAAAACCCTCTGAGGTCGGCACACGCACGGGCGCGTTTTGCTCGTTTTTTTTTTACATAGCAGCAAAATAGACCTAAAATACTCTGTCAGTTTGGGTCATACAGACTTAAGAAATATGAAAAAATAAGCTGTTAAATGTCTACTTTTTTATGTGTCCACTTACAATCGAAATAAAACATTGTGCTTTTGTAAATAAAGAAAATATACAGGGAGTGCTTTTCTGCCTCTCCGTCTCCGTGAACTTTTTTTCTGAAGCACGTCTCTAAACTCAAACAAAACTCAGCGAATACTATTCACTCAGACATGAGCTATATATCTCTATAATCATTTAAGTGTGTAGTTTTAAATGATCTAATTCAAAACTAAAATATATATTCTCTGTTTATGTAATCTATATAAAAAGAGAGAGAGATCAGCCGTTCTCATTATCGTTTTGCCAGCTCATTACTCCGCTAATGTGACACGCCCATGATGAGCGCGAGCTATTCAAACACAGATTATCTGGAGCAACACATGCAAACCAGTCAACGCCCACAACAGCTGGACAACACACTCGCTGTGAGGAATAATAATATCGTGATAATCCTGGAAATTTTACCTCAAACGTGCTGGAGTAGCCTAACAACGGATCCTGCAGATCAGTAAGTGCTTTGTTCTAATCGCGATATTAAATGGTTCTGTAAACCGCAAAAGACTGTTTAAATTTGAATCGCGTTTCTGTGTTTGAATGAATGAACGGCACATATGCATGTTGTTGTTTACTACAGCTCGCGCGTGTCTGTGTGAATGAATATCGCTTTTAGCAAACTATCTATATTGCCTACTGAGATGAGTAAAAATCGACTGAATACGTTGAAATAAAATGTCTTTGTATAAGCAACATATTAAACTGCAAATTAACATTTATGCCCTAGGCTAATATAAAACGAAATATGAAAGACAACATTTCGTTTTGGATAGATTATAAAGTTTTTACTGCCACATCAAAACCTAATTTACAAGGTGCAAACAAAATCTTAAATGATCAATATAAGCCTTCTCTTTAAATTATTTTTGTGTTTTATTAGTGACAAATTTGGGGAGAGGATAGCCTACATCCAAAACTTTCTGAAAATACGAATGAGAATTAACTGCACAATTACTAGACATGTTTACCTTGGATATTATAAAATTTTCAAGCATACACAGTTTGTGCAAAAATACACTTTTTTCAAGATGTTTCCAACTCTGAACCAATTCTGTAGTTATATATATATATATATATATATATATATATATATATATATATATAGTATGTATGTATGTATGTGTGTGTGTGTGTATATATATGTGTGTGTGTATGTATATATATATATGTGTGTGTGTATGTGTGTGTGCGTGTTGTCTTTGCATTCTATCTTGTGGCTCAGTGACACCTATGAAATGCTCATTAGTATGCAGCATTAGCAGGTCTTTGTCTTCAGGTGTGAATGAGGACATTATTCATGACCTTGTTGGATCATTCACGCCCACCTGCATATTGCCTTTCCAAACAAAAAGTGTCTTACAAAATTTAAATCAATCTATTGTTTAATGTGAACGATTAGCCCGGATGATTTTCAGATCATTTTGAAGTAAACACTTTAGCCGACAACATCTATTAGTCAAAAGTATTGTGGGAATATGTGAAGTTGGTCGTTTGTGGTCTTATATCAGAAAATGTAAGTTTGAGTTTTTTGAATAACCACGCATAAATAATATTCTCTCAAAAATGCAAACATGTACATACATGTTGCTCACATATTATGATAGCCATGTTCGTGCTAATTAGAGTGTAATTACACCTTTGCCATTAATGTTTATAAGCAACTGAAAAAAATAAAAATATCAGGGCATGTCAAAACATCTCAAGGACACCTTAGACCCCAGAGGGTTAATAAACTTGGAGGGTAAAACAGCAGAGGCCATTGCCTCCACTCTGACCCGTTTTCTACAGAGTATTGGACTGGACATCAAAAAGTGCATTGGATTAGGAACAGATGGCTGAAGTGTCATGGTAGGGAAGAGGAATTCAGTGTACACTCACCTTCTCCAGAAAAACCCAAATCTCCAGCTGCTCAAGTGCGTGTGCCATTCCATACAGCTGTGTGTAAGCAAGGCAGTGGAGACCCTCCCATGCAACCTTGAATACTTAGTCTCTCATTCTCACATTGTTTTCCCACAGTGCTCTTCGCCGCCGTGAGTATGCAAAGATCTACAGCCTCATCAATCCTGGTGAAATCCCTTTGATGCTTGTACAGATGTCAGGTACACGGTGGCTTTCCATCCATGATTGCTGTTCGCGCATACTCAATCAGTGGGATGAACTGAAGCTTCACTTTCAGCTTACCAAAGACCACCAGAGATGTTATGATGCTGAAATCCTGCACCAGATGTACAGTGATCCTGTTAACAAACTGTACCTGCTGTTTTTAATGCCTTTTCTACAAGAATTCAGGACAGGGGCAATCCATTCAAAATGTTGGAGTGTCCGCTTCTTTTTTTCCGCTGCCTCATCTCCAGAGTGGTGAGACCTGGAATGATCCCCACATCAGATGAACAACTGCTTGCAGTTGACATAACAGACCCCAGTGTTTTGTTACCTGTGGGTGCAGTCAATTATGGGGTCACCTTCATGATGGCATTGGATGAGGCAAGAATGGAGAGCACAGCTGAGAGAAATATGAAGAGCAGGTGCCGTGACTTCTTGGTGGAAGCGGGCAGACAAGTGCAACAGAGACTCCCAGCTAACATCCAGATATGGAAATCTATGACTGTGTTCAGTCCGACTGTCATCCTGTCACAAACTAAACCACAGCTCAGCTCATTCTCAATGCTGAAGCTCTACTCTGGTGATCTTGCAGCTCTTGAAACACAGTATCAGGCTATTGCATATCTCCCATGGACAAACGAGGACAGCCAGGCAGAGGCCTTTTGGGTTGAAGTGCTCAATTACAAAGACAGCAGTGGAGACCACACTTTCAAAAAACTTGCCCTCTTTTCTCTGTCATTGCTTGCAATGCCTTTGAGCAATGCTGATGTAGAACGAGTGTTCTCGCAGATGAGCCTGGTCAAGTCCAAACTGAGGAACAGAATGGGACAAGAAACTCTCAGCAGCATACTCCACATAAAATACGGACTGAGAAGACAAGGCTTGTGCTGCAAGGACTTTGCCCCAAGCCAAGAGATGTTCCAGCGTTTCAATAGTCGCATGTACTCTGTGAGTGGAGCATCAGAGAGCAGGGAGACAGATGCAGATGAAGACAGTGAAGATGAATTTTAATTAAGGTAAGCACTGTTACTGTATCTTTTTTATTAGAGCCAGGATATGATGCTAAGAAGGAAAGTTGTTTTTGATGAATGATGATAATCCTCAAAGTACTGTAATATTTAATGGGATTTAGGGAATCCTAAGTATCCATCTTCTAGTGTTATAGCTGAAGTATATTTTGACCGTATCCCTCATTAGAAAATCTTACCTTTTCTTTTTGCAGCACAAGATCTGGCCTCTACACATGAAGGAAACAGCAGTGGAGGTATGAAGATCTGAAGGTATGAACAAGACATCAGTACAGGGCCATGTTCTACAGAGAGTGAAACTACCCTACCCTGTACCTGTCCTGTGGCATCTTAAGCTCATATGCCACTTTGACATTTGACTTTGATTGGCCCTCTTTGGGTCACCACTCTCTCCTCAACTTAACAAGAGGATAGTTACATTCTCATTTCACACAAGTTTTTGTTATGTTTGTTTTTATTATTTATATGGTTTTATTATGTTCTTGTTTGAATGTGAGCCGTCGAGAACGTCTGGATGTAGAACTAAAACATGTTGAATGTTTCAGGATATTTAAGATATTTTCAGATATTTCATAGGTTCAGCTCAGACAAACTGTTATGTTGTTACATATGTTTAATTTGCACCTTGGTACCTGAAGCAACTTGAAAGATAGGTTATTCTGTTATTCTTCATATATTTGAGGCTGAAGTGTTACGAGTTTTAAGAAAAGTGTTTTAGACTCAAGCCTCATCCTCACCTGTTCAAATGGTTTTGACTGAAATGGTTTTTAAACCAGTTTAGTTGTTTCTAAGTCATTTGTTTATCAGAGCAGGAGCCACTTTATTGCTGCACACTAAGCTCATCAGTAATTTCTCCTGTTTTTGGGTTAAAGTTATTTAAAAATGGGATCTTCTGCAGTCCCTGCAATAATAAATAAAGAATTTGTGAACTCAGGATATTTATTTGTGTGTGCACATTTTTCTAATGTTTTTCAATTGTTTTCTAATGCAGTTTTCTAATGTTAAATAATGTTAAAAGGTGGTTTAACTCCCTCTTGTGGTCATTGTCCTGAAGGTCAGGGGGGAGAAAAATAAATAAACTGTACTGTATTGACAATCTGTACCCACAGTTTAAAATCCGTCCCCACGGATTGTAAAACTGCACACAGTTTTTTTTCTCTCTTCCCTAAACCTAGGGGGGCTCCGTAGAAAAAGTCGCTTGTTTTGGGCTTGTTTTCACAGGCCTGGTTGCTTATTTGTCTCGCGAGATCTGGCAACACTGGAAGGGGTGAATCTCTAAAACATCAAGAGTGCAAAACAGACAAAAAAACACACACACACACACTCTTATACACACTCTTATACACACAAAAACACATGCACACACAAATGAACGCGTGTCATTCCTAAAGCTAATTTTGGGAAATGTGTGAAATAAAAGCAATTATTAACCAACCAAACAAACAAAAAACTTTACAAAAATAGTCTTTGAGAATCTCTTATTATATATTAAAATCCACAACCTGAAAAAAATAGGGAAATGTGTGCAAAAACAACTAGAATTCACAAGCCTTTCTTAAAGGAACACTCTGACTTTTTGGGACTTTAGCCTATTCACCAGTTAGATAAGTCCATACATACCTTTTTCATCTCCGTGCGTGCTATAAGTCTGTTTGACGCACCCACCGCTAGCCTAGCTTAGCACAAAGACTGGATGTAAATGGTTGCAGCTAGCATACTAATCCAAATAATTGACAAAATAACGCAAGCACTGCTACTTGAGCGGAGTGATATCCGCAGCACCTGAGACGCGCCGTTGTTTTTGTTGACAGAAGAAACAATGGCGCGTCTCAGGTGCTGCGGTTATCACTCCGCCCAAGTAGCAGTGCTTCGCCTTCAGAGAATAAAGTTCCCAGTATTTATACGGTGTTAAAATATGTCTGTGTCTCATGTGACTTTGTTTTTTGTACACTCTGTGACTATACAAATCACAACATGTAAATAGGAAAATGTTTGCGTTATTTTGTCACTTATTTGGATTAGTATGCTAGCTGCAACCATTTACATCCAGTCTTTGTGCTAAGCTAGGCTAGCGGTGGGTGTGTAAAACAGACTTATAGTACGCACGGCGATGAAAAAGGTATGTATGGACTTATCTAACTCTGGGGGATTAGGTGAATAGGCTAAAGTCCCAAAAAAGTCGGAGTGTTCCTTTAAAATATGATATTGCACAATAATTATGCTCACTACATCCACCAGATGGCACCAATCTGACTTCAAAAATTGTTTTCTATAGGCCTAGTCTCTACTTTAACCTGAAATACAGCATTCATATAAAAAAAAAAATCTATTATATTCAATGGGGAAAAAATGGATCATAATTATTGCATACATATTAATGATTATCATCAAATTATCTCAAAACACCAAAGAAAAAATATATATTATTGAACAAAAATACATTTCATTGATTTTGCTGAATTTTTTTTTTTCTGAATCCCGCCCTCCGGGTCCCGCCACCCGAAAGTCCTGAGTGTGAGTCATAAATGAAATACCCTAGACTAGAGGCAGTGTTGGGGTAGTTACTCAAAAAAAGTAACTAGTTACTAGTTACTAGTTACTTCTGTAAATTGTAATGAGATTACTTTACTAGTTACTGCATTTGAAAAGTAACTTCACTACTTATTACTTTACTTTCCCGTTTCTTAATTTACCGTGTAGATACATGGACAAACATCATAGCCCTATCATCATTTAGCCTGCATGTCCCGCATAGTGTTTATAAATGTAGCCGATAAAAATGGCATTGTAAAACCATATAAAATAACAATATCCCTGTCTGCACAAAGAAATATGCCTCACTGTAAAATCAACAAACAACAGGATTATGTCCGTGGACACATGATCAGGGCTGGACAGAGATAAACATTATATTTTATTTTGACGGAAACTGCAAAACTGAAACTTTCTTCTCCATCTGTATTTTGACCATAGACCGTATATAAGAGATTTTGACAGATACACTGACACTGCACGCTCGCTCAAAGCCCAAAGGGGGAGGCATTTAAAGATGTGATTGGGCCAGTCCAGTGTCAATCAAGAAAATAACCAATGGGCCAATCTACGTGTTTCATGGGCCGGTCTGTCAGAAAAAAAACTAACGCTGACTTTTTTTAACCAATGCATTACACCGGCACTTACCCAGCGCCGCCAATTAAGCAAAACAAAACGAATGGGCCGCCGATGTACGAGTTTTATGAGCCGTTAAGACAAACGAACAAAAAAGTTTTAGATGCATCGGATCGGCCCAAAAAGCCGTGAATCTCCCGGTAGTCCCGATGGCCAGTAGGCTACTTGCCTGCCAGGGCATAGAGTGAATTTCTGGCAAATATTTTTGTCCTTTCGAGCAATAAACTGAAAGTAATGTGAATATCGCCACTGGCCGAAACTCGCGTCTCCGTCTCCGTCTCCATCTCCATTCCTCTCTGTCCTTCGCACCAGCAGCTACGTCACTCAAATCGAACTCTATGGCAACGGTGCCCAGGCAAGCACACACACACAGGCGTGCACGCACCACTTCGACAGATCAGAGCTTTACACACATGAAAACACGGCTTGGGTAACGCAGGAAAGCGCGTTCCTATAGTCTAGTAAAGTAGTATAGTTACTGATATTTTTAGTGTAATGCGTTACTTTACTTCGTTACCCAAAAAAGTAATATTGTTACTGTAATCCGTTATTTTGTAACTCGTTACCCCCCAACACTGACTAGAGGGTTAAGGTGATTTGACTCCGGGATGAAAATAACAGCGTCTCAACGACATGGCGACGACAAACACACTCTACAAACGCAACTCTTCCTCTTCTCTGTAGGAGTGGAACAAGACCACGCACCCTTTTTTTGTGTATTCCTGTTGGCGGAGGTTAGTCAAAAAACTGTTCTATTGATGTCATTAAAGCAGGAAGTAGAGGGATGTAGTCCGAACCGGCCGTTCGCTGTAGGCTTTGAAAGGGGACTTGTGTTAAATCAAATATCTCGCTTGGCATTGAACTTTGAGCTTTATAATTTTACAGGTATTATTTATGCTCTAACAGCAACATTACACACTAGCTAAAGTTTAAAAAAATGGAATCACGAAGAACGGGACCTTTAATCACAACAAATGAATAGGAAATTCTAGAAAATCATGAAAAAATTATTAGCTGATTATCCAACAAACACAAGGACAAAGCCATATTTTTTAAAATACTACAAAATACATAAATAACCTAAAAGATTATGTATGTAAAGCCAATTTTACATACTTAATCATACAATGTTTGAGTTTTCGTTTACCATATTTGTTGAGCTATATCTATGTGTTGATCAATGTTTATATGTGAATAAAAGCCTAAATCAAATTGGTTCATCAAATAAATCATCATCTCTTTTCAGAAGACTTAGATTAAACCACACAATTCCTACACTGTAAAAATTATCTTTCGAAATTGTAAACAAAACAATGATTGTTAGAGTATGTTTTACACGTCCAATTTAATGTGTTAGCCTACTTGTCTTTTCTTTGTATTTCTTTGTGTAATTTACTAGAAATATACAGGTGTAAGTGACAATTGTAAGTAAATCCTATACCAAATTTGTTATGGATGGATTAATGTTACAATGTCTTTATGAACTTTTTGAAGTGTAACTGGGCCTACTCAGTTCGCTGCAAGCGGGATTTGAACCAGGGTGTCTGGCGTTGGACAAGGCCACTTGTTTAGCACTAACAAGGATGCTAAAGACTGCAGCCTATAGCATCAGCCTCTGGTCACAGCCACAACTTTCCTTACTTTCAACAGGAAGTTGAAGAATACAGGGCCAAATAATCAGCCAAAACAGAGGAGCTCGTTGCACACCTGCATGTCCCCGCTGAGATCAGACTCCGGGGTCATTACAGCACACTAGGAGAGTAGCAAGATGGAAAATGCTAAACATTTCATTAAGACGAGAATGCTTTTCCCCACTCTGCCTAGTGGCCCGGAGAGTCAATACATCAAAACCAGTGCACGCCGGAAAATATGCACGAGTTTAAGATGAAACTAATTACGAGAGACTTTAATCTCCTCGCCGAGAGCTTCACCTATAACTCTGATAATCTTGCTCTGTTTAATATGCTGGAGAAAAAAAGAAAAAAAAAACACTTAGGAGACATCGATCATTCTGAACGCCTCCAGGCAAGGGCTAGTGCCAAATGTTTGAAAACACAATAAAGTTTATAGAGTGTTTCACAGTCGAACAGACGTTGGTGGCTGTAAAATGGATTGTCTCTAAATGGTTCTGTGATGCTATTTGGTGTAAGTTAAACTGGCAAAGTCATTCAACGCGATGGTCAATTCACATTCATGTCATTCTTCTTGCTTCTTCACATAAACTAGTTGTTCCAGAGCTGCTGTGCAACATGGAACATGACAAATGACAATTTCCAGCAATGCACAATAAAGAACAAAATGAAGAATGAAAGACTGTACAGTGAGGCTCTGTAAGCTGCCTATAGCATTTATGACATCATAGGTGCCATAAAAGGCAAACATTTTTTGCCTTAAAGGAACACTGCCCTGCAAAGGCAAAAGACCTTAACTCGCTAGAGTGTGAAACTGAGAAAAATTACTTTAAAGTTTCTGTTTTGTCCAGACAAAAGTATTATAGGTAGGACTCCCAAAATTTGACAACTAGTTGCTATAATGAAGAAATGTTTGTATGCAAAAAATCTTAAGCTCAGAATTGACTTTTGACCCTTGTTTGGCAGTTACTGTACTCTGCCTTTGTATCATGTGCCAAAAATAAAGAGTCGTGCAAAGGCAAAAGGCAGTAACTGACATATAATCAATATTTGCTTGCTGTCCCCCATACTTACATCCATTATAAGAACACCTAACCAAGGTCTAGTCATCATGGTATTTGTTTTAAATTATATAGAAGACATTTGGTTGTTCCTATTTAGTGCTATAATGATCAGGATAGTGCGGCAACACTAACACAGTTAAACAGTATGACAGATAAGTTACTTTGCAGCACAGTATGTACAGTATGAATGAATACAAGAAATAAAGATAATTTAATTATAATTGAATACAAATGTATATTTATTTAAATGCAAGATATAGAGTAATAATTAATTAAACATTAGACATTAGACATTAGAGATTAGAGACTGCTCATTCCTCATCCTCCATGTTCACAGGCAGCGATACCCAGAAGGCCCTTCTGCTGGAAGGCATACGAGGACACAGTTTTTGAATAATTTCAATCTTCTTGCGCTCTTCAATCCCCCGGTCATGTGACCTGAGGAGAGAGGGTACATTCGTGCTGAACTTCTTCTGGAGAAAGTCCAATTCAATGAAGCTTTCATCTGTGTGGGTGAGCTTGTAAAATAAACTCCTCGACCCACGTCGCAGCTGAATTTCAGCCATCTCACTCAACTTGTGGGCCGTCTTGACCTTCGTGGTGGAATGGCCATCCCTCCAATTCAGTACATTGGCATTTTTCAGATGTAAAGCCTCAACTTTTCCGGAGTTGGAAGTGGCCACTACACTAAAAAGTCCTAGTCATAGACAGCACCGCCAGGCCTCCTCTTCATCTCCAGCTCTACCCCATGGTGAAAACTGTCGGCGCTCATGAAGGTGTTGTAGCGTGGCCACATAAAGGGAAGATATAAATAAGGGTAGTGCCATATAACTAAATATGTTGTGGCACTTTAAGTACTACCTTGTTGCCTTTCCTCTGTATGCTGTATGCCTTTTCTTTTGTGTGTTGGGAACCGCATTATTGTTCATGCGAGATCTGTGCGTGACGTTTCGGCACGTCTGGGCCTGTCACGTAAACAGGAAATGACTAAGAGTTTGGCCATATAAGGAACCGGGATGCCGGTCATGGAAATAAGCGTTTTCTCATTCAAAAACCTGACGGTGTGTATGTGGATTATCTGGTGGTTGACTGTCCTGGAAGCGCCGAGTCGCCGATCCTCCCGGGAGTATTTCAGTGGGCTCGCTGCCAGGATTACTTTGTTCCGAGGACTTAGGACAGTTTTCGACTTCATTGATCACGCTCGCGGACTTGACATTGTTACCGGTGAGGCTGATCCTAACATTGTAAATACACGCTGGACTATATGACTTTCCGCACGCATCTACACACACACACACATTCTCAACTGGTTGTATGGTGGTGTATAAGGTATGATTGTATGGGGGGTTATGTATTCTGTGAAGTTGTAAATACAAGGAAGAGGTTGGCAAAACATATCTCGTGGTGTTATTTGCGATCTCTTGCAAATTAGTTATTCATATAGGGAACAGGCGATCCTAAATGTTTTGTAAACTCGGCTGGTTAGTTAAGTCAGAGTGTTACAGTGTGTCCCTTTTTCAAAATACTTCAGTGTGATATCCTCCCTTTCCGAGGGTGGCAGCATTGATGGTGCAGACTAACGTACTCAACAGACACCAGTTCTTGTTCTGGGATGCACAATTGTCCACCCAGTAGATGCTGTGTCTGACATCGCGGTCTTTCTCCAATGCCATCACATAAGCTGATGCTATTTCTTGAGCACTTCTGCCCACCATGCCCTCATGCCAGACCTCAGAGATGGTGTGTTTTTTTATTCCCTTTATTCCCCACTGAAAGCAAAGGTCTCATGGTATGCCACTATACGCCGGGTGAAGATGGCAGTTTTAACGCCAGGCATGCGTGGCAACATAATAACCTTCTGGAGGTCCACACTCCTCACTGATGTGTCTCCCTGCCAGTCCTTCTCTGCGTCAGCCTGATATGCGAGTCTGCCCTGCAAAGCAGAATTTTTATGTTTGCGCCAGCGCTCACATTGCAAGCAGTCTATGACATCGTCATCACAAGCATGTTCATGCTGTTCATGCAGTAAGCTCTACTCACATTCCTCCTCTCCAAGCTGATGTTTTTTTTGCTGCACTGCTTTGCGATATGTTTCGTAGGAGCACCTGTTGCCCTTTTCCCAGCCAGTCTGCATACATGAGTTTGATGCTAATGTCACTAGGGGAGGTAGCGGGCGATGGGGAGCATGTTCCCTCCGATAATGACTGACGGAAGGGTGAAAAGACTCAATGTGATCCAACAATGGCTGCAGGTCCAGTTTGTTGCCCGGTGTGTGTCTCCCGCTTTGATCCTTTGGGATCCTCTCATTTCCCATATCATTTCTCATCACCGACAGGACCCAGGCTGTCATTTGTTGGGTGGTACCCCAAAGTGGCCAAAAAGAAATTCTTGCAGACCTGCTGTGGAACCTGATCCTCATTTTTAAGCCTGTAAACAAAAGACCTGCTGCATTGACTTGTTCCTTTAGGGACAAACAATCTTGCCGTTAGTAGTTGTGTTATGTTACAGAACATAAATGCACGTTTTTCAGTGTAGTCCATGTTCCAGTACATGGCCCCAAATCCTCTTTCGCCATTCCTCACTAAATTTCTCGGAACATTTTCTCCTGCATTTCTGGCCACATGGTTCCCTCATCGGAGGGGCCAAGGTAGACAGGGCTGCGTTGGTGTTGGAGGCAGGCAGACAGGCAGGCGGAGTGGCTGGGACGAGGGCCCCCGGTGGTGTTGGAGACAGGCAGAGTGGCTGGGACGAGTGCCCTGGTGGTGTTGGAGGCAGATAGAGTGGCTGGGACGAGGTCTCCGGTGGTGTTGGAGACAGGCAGAGTGGCTGGGACGAGTTCTCCGGTGGTGTTGGAGACAGGCAGAGTGGCTGGGACGAGTTATCCGGTGGTGTTGGAGGCAGGCAGAGTGGCTGGGACGAGGGCTCCGGTGGTGTTGGAGACAGGCAGAGTGGCTGGGACGAGGGCCCTGGTGCTGTTGGAGTCAGGCAGAGTGGCTGGGACGAGTTCTCCGTTGGTGTTGGAGTCAGGCAGAGTGGGCTGTGTAGTTGATACTTTTGCACAACACAACAAATTTTATATTTTGCATATAGGGACCTAACAAATCACCCGAGGAAGGAAGTTTGACAACAACACAACTCCATACACCCTCCATACTGGAGGGGAAAAAATGCCCATGTTTACAAACAACCTATCTGTGAAAAGAGCAGCACCTTGTGACCAAGCTGGTCAATCAAATTTATCCCTTTAACTGTCACTGTCCCATATTTAGAACAATAATATATTAGTAAAAACCTAAAGTAATATTGACAAACTATATAATTTGAAAGCTTACAATCTCTAGTTTTCATATTTTGGTGGATGTTTTTTAAAAATAAATTACAGAGGAACAGTAATTTATCAATGTGCAACAAGACTATTTCATATTCATTAGGCGTGTTTAGGCCTTTATTTTGAAATAGCAATAAACATGAAAAATCATGAAAGATTGGTAGAAAGCTCAGTTTGTTTTCATACCAAGAGTTATAAAAAATAACACCAATTAAATTTGATTAAAAAAAAAAGTCAGATTTTTTTTATACATAAACAAAAATATTATGGATTCTCGATTTGTGATGCGGCTGCCAGCTATAACGCACATATGCTCCTTTTTATGCGTTTATTAGAGGAGATTTATGCGTTTATTATTAAATCAAATACTGCCAAACCACCCATACTACTTCTGAATAGGATGTTCTACTTCATAAATTGTATGAAAAATTATGGAAATACTTGGTTCAGATCACTCAAAGCACATATGAAAATGGAGGCGCCCTTATATGGTTAGTAAGGAAGCTTGGCTGTCCATGTTACTGCGCCCAAATACAATCTTACTGAAAGCAAATTTTTTGAGATATCAACCTAAAATTTGGAACACAACTTGTCCATAGGTTTATTACAAAGCATTCTTGAATTACAACCATTTATGTTTGGATAGTGATTTTTCATGTCTATGCGAAAAAAAGACAGGGGAGGGGAGGGTTGGGGGGGTGTTGACAGTTAAAGGGTTTATCCGAGATAATATAGACAGAGTCAACCGAAATAAAGTTGGAATTAGTTTTACCATTTAGGTTAGCCTACTTTGTACGGACGTTAGCGATAACTAGTGCTATATGGATTTGTGTAAGATCTGACATGAACACCTGCAAGAAGGAAATATGGCTCAAACACATATGGATTGTTGTGGATACAGCAGATGACGTTACTATGGATTATGGATCTTCCATGGATTATATCGGATTGCATGGAAAGGTAGGATGCCTGTGTATTTAATAATTGGTTTTCGGCGTCTGATGTGAGGCGAGTGTCAGCGTCAACGTTTTGCGCTAATTTACGTGACACAGATTAAATTTAGTTAGCTCCGGGCTTGTCACTGACATTGACAGATCTGAACGATCGCCCTGAACGAAAATAACAACATTTATGACAACCTTAGCATATTACCATCTAAGTATGTATGGCTTGTTCACCTTGCTTTGTTTCTGATTATACTTGGAGCAGTTTGTCTGGCCCAGCAAAGTGGTGGTATGTTGTTATAAGAATAAGAATTATGAGATGGGCAGTGATGTTGGGGGCATATGAGTATGTCATGTCTTACAGAGCTGGCAAGGACAATGGAAATGCCGATGCCCCTCAGTCGTCTTCCTGTTTCGGAGATTCCAGAGAAAGAATCAAAAGGGGATTATGTCTTAATGCTGGACAGTGTTATTAGTCCTTTGACAACATCAGAACAAATCAAGCATTGGACCACTCGAGATCCTGTCCTCTCTAGAGGTCCGTGAGTATGTGCTTAAAGGGTGGCCTGATCACAGTAATACAAATGAGTTTTGCACCTTATAAACAAAGACAACAAGAGCTCAGTGTTCAAGACGGGTGTGTACTGTGAGGAGCCCGCATCATTATTCCAGAGCAATGACGTTCGGGGTTGCTGGGACAGTTACATCAATGTCACCTAGGTATGTCCATTCTGGATCGAAGACAGCAGAACAAAGCGCTTTCGAAACGCCGGTTAAGAATGCTCAAATACCAGGAAAATACTCAATACAAATAGCGTCACGTCACAGGTGATTTTTGAGATTTGCATTCGAGGGCCAGGCATATGAACACACAGTCCTACCGTTCGGCCTGTCCTTAGCACCCCGTACATTCAGGATGAAACTTCAGGGCATGCGAGTTTTGAACAACTTGGACGATTGGCTGATTCTAGCTCGATCACGCTTAAGAGCTCATAGAACACAGGACCATATTACTCGAACATCTCGAGAATCTAGGTCTCAAAGTCAATTGGGCGAAGAGTTCACTGTCTCCCAGTCAGAGGATATCTTTTCTGGGCACGGAACTGGACTCAAGTAACTGGACTATCACCACAGCGCAAACTGAATATTCAGCGCATGACACAAACCTTCTGCCGTGGCGCTATAGTCCCCGCTCAGAAAGTTTTCAAAAAATGCTGGGTTCTCATGGCCCTCAGCATCATCAGTACTCCAATTGGGCTTGCTTAACATGCGCCCACTGCAGTTCTGGCTAAAAAGCACGAGTACCGGCGTTGAGCGTTAAGGTCGTTCTTTTCCGCCTCAAGGTCGATCAGAAATGCGTCTCAGCTCTGAAATCATGGAGAGTGACAGATTGGTACCGGTCAGGTGTAAGCCTGGGGACTTCCTCGAGTGTAAAGGTGGTGTGTACGGACGCCTCCACCTCGGGATGGGAAGCGCTGCTCGAGGGCAGACCGTTTTTCGGCCAGTGGTCAGAACGGGGAAAAGCTTCTACACAAAAACTGTCTAGAAATGATGGCAGTCGACAACGTGCTGAGGCGCTTTTGTCCCCCTGATCAAAGGGCACCATGACCATGTCAGTGGTGGCCTATATAAATCGCCAAGGAGGTATCAGGTCCCGAAACCTTTACAGGCTGACGGAACACCTCCTGGTCTGGGCCTCAGCACAATCTGCGCTCGTTGAGAGCAGCACATGTGCCAGGCCACCTGAATGTGGGACCAGACAGACTGTCCAGAAACAATGTTCCAGCAGGAGAATGGTCTCTACACCCGCAGACAGTCCAACTGCTGTGGAAGACATTCAGCAGGGCGAAGGTAGACCTGTTTTGCGTCTCAAGAAAACACTCACTGTCCGGAGTTTTTTTCCAAGAGCAGGTATTTGCTGGCCCACATCTGGCCCCCGCTGACCCGCTCTATGCTTTTTCCCCCCTGTCACGCTCCTGCCTCAGGTATTAGAGCGAATCAGGGAGGACGGATGCTCAGTGCTCCTTGTGGCTCCGTTCTGGAGAAACCAGGCCTGGTTCCCAGTTCCGATGCAGCTGACAAGCACTGCCCCATGGCCAATACCAGTTAGGAGGGACCTCCTCTCTCAGGCAAAGGGCTCGATCTGGCATCCTCACCCAGAGCTTTGGGCCCTATATGTGTGGGCCATCAACGGGTACACCCGCTAACCTCCCGGTGGGGAGTGTTAAACACGATCACGCAGGCTAGGGCCCCGTCTACTAGACAGCTCTATTCCTCGAAATGGTCTGTGTTTTCTAGCTGGTGCACAGCTCGTGGCATATCACCCCCCAGACTGTGGGGGTGACGGAGGTTCTCTCCTTCCTGCAAGAGCTACTGGATAAGGGCAGAACCCCATCCACGCTCAAGGTTTATGTGGCGGCCATAGCAGTATTTTACTATATCAACGCCTGGCCAGTCGCTTGGAAGGAATGATCTGGTCATCCACTTCCCTTAGAGGAGCTAAGCGGCTGAATCCTCCCAGACCTTCCTCAGTTCCCATGTGGGACCTTTCTACTTGTTTTGGAAGCCATGAAAGGTGCCCTGTTCGAGCCAATCCAATCAACAGATATCAGACACCTGTCTTTCAAGACAGTGTTTTCTTCTGGCTCTCGCTTCGGTAAAGCGTTATAGGGGACTTGCAAACGCTCTCAGTAAGTGCGACGTGTATGGAATTTGGGCCAAATGACTCGAAAGTCATACTCGAACCAAGGCACGGGAACGTTGCTAAATCCCTCAGCACACAAAAAGTTTGGGCAGGGGTTCCCAAACTTTTTCCATTCCAGGACCCACCTAGACAAGAATAATCAATCTCAAGACCCCACCCAAATAATCTTAAAGCATGAATGTTAGGCGTTAGTTCTCTTTAGAGCAGTTTTTTTTCCTTGTCATAGTAATGAATGACATAAGTTTAATTGCAATACAAACGTTTGGTACATTATACATTTTTTTGAGAATTAACAGCCTAATGGCTGTTGAAAATAATGTGAAGAATACTAAGTAGTTCTCTTACGTAGAGTTATCTCCTACTGCGTCGATAGCGACGCTACGGGAAAGATATTTCTTTGTCGAGATTGAAGCCTAAAAATTAATCCTTAATTTTGTAATATGTAAAATGCTTTTCTGTAGCATACAACCCTAGGCGGAGCAATACCGCTCGCCCATTGGCTGCTCCGCCAGAAAAGCACAGCCTAATGCGTGGCCAGTGACGCTGACCAATGAGGGCGCTTCGCGCCCTTCTGCGTCATCTCCCGCCGAAACAGGCGTGGCCTAGGTCTATAAATACCAAGCATAGCTGCTTCCACTCCGATTTTCTTTACTTCACGAAGCTACACGCATCGTTGGATCGGATTCGAGCCACCACAGCCGTCTGATACAGCACCTCAGCAGGACGAGCCCTTACCTGAAGCCGCTGGTCATCGCCGCCTTCAGCCGCCGTTCCCTGCTGCGCTTCTCCGGCGTGGATATATCCTTTAAAACTTTGTGTGTGTTTTGTGTGTGTGTTCGCCTACTGCGTCACACACTTTTTCTCACAAAGAGCAGCGAGCGTCTTTTTAAAGATGTCTCGTGTTTCCTGCGGCTCCTGCCGAGCTGCGCTCATCGACGGGGACCACCACGTGCTGTGTGTTTCCTGCTTGGGCGAGGATCATGCAGCTATCGCTCTCGGTGATGGCGGCTGCCATCATTGTGAAATGATGCCTATCGCGACTCTGCGGACTCGCCTGGCATCTTTCACCGAAGCTGCTAACCCACCCCCTGTAGCGCCGCGCCGTAAAAAGCGCCGCGCTCAGCGGGTTCCGGAACCCCCCGCCACGAGGAGCTCGCCGCCGCCGCCGCTAGCTCCTCTCTCCGCTTCGCTGGAGTCGCTCTTCGACGAACAAAAGCCGCAGCCCGCCGCTTTGTCTGTCATGGACGACGACCAGATAGCCGCATCTGAGGGGGATGACGACTGCTGTTCGCTTCTCGCTTCGGAGAGCGAGGGATGGGCGAGCTCTGTGGACCTCCCCTCCCCCGCCGTTCCGGAACGTCGAGGAGGGAAGATCAGCATCGAAGCAGAGCTGATGCGTCTGCTCACACAGGCCGTGTCGAGCCTCGGCCTCGATTGGTCGACGCCCCGAACAACCTGCTTTCAACCGGCTGGATGGCTGCTTCCTCTCTGGAGAGCGCGCTGCGCCACCCTCCAGACACGCTCCGTTTCTTCCTGAGCTTCACGAAGAGGTAGCGAAATCATGGAAGGCGCCATTTTCAGCTAGAGTACGTACTTCTGCCTCGCCAGCATTCTCCGTTTTGGACGGTGCTCGAGACAGAGGCTACCATGCTCTCCCTCCGGTCGAGGAGGCCGTAGCGGCTCACCTTTGCCCACCCTCTGCGGGACGGCGGGCTAAGGGAGTGCTACCATCCAAAGCTTGCCGCACGTCATCAGCTTTGAACGGCCGCGTGTACGCCGCCGCCGGACAAGCTGCATCGGCGATGCACACCATGGCGGTCCTCCAAATCCACCAGGCCAACCTCCTCCGCAAGCTAGACGAGGAAGGCCCGGGGCGTGATCAGTGTTCCGGACTTACGTAGCGCCACAGACCTAGCTCTTCGTGCTACAAAGTCCGCCGCACACGCCATTGGGAGGATTATGGCCTCAGCCACTGTTTCCGAGAGACATTTGTGGCTGACTCTCTCTGAAATGGCGGAGTCAGAGCGCTCTGCGTTCCTCGACGCTCCCATTTCACCGACTGGCCTCTTCGGATCCTCCGTGAAGGACTTCGCGGACCGATTCGCTGAGGTACAGAAGACTTCGCAGGCCATGAGACATTTCCTGCCAAAGCGCTCTAGTTCCGCAACAGGCCGCCCGAAACAGCCGCCTGCCCGAACTCAACAGCGCCCCGCGCCCGCCGCATCGGCCCAGCAGCAACAGGCCCGAGAGAGACCACGGTCTCGCTCCGCCGGACGCCGCCCGCCACCGCGTGGTCCTCGGCCTAAGATTGTACTCAAGCCCGAGGCCTCGGCGCCATCCTAGCCCTGCTAGGAAAAAGACGGTGTTCGGGTCCCGCTGCGGCCGGACTTCCACCCAAAATCCCCGCTTGTACAGCCCTAAGTTCCGTGTTTGTACCAGTGTACTCAGCAGCCAACAAACCGGCCGTAAAGCCCGTTTGCCTGCACACAAACGCCGTTTTCACGGCGACCCAGATAAATCTAAAAAAGAGTTTATTTTCTGGTGTCCCGGCCAAGGCCGATGGTGTAATGTGTGTAACTGCAATGCCCACCCAGTGCCCATTCATTCACACAGACACAACCCCGTTCAACACAGGGTTTGCACACATAAAATCGACTCAGATCGATTGTGCTTTTCATGTAGTAAGCGTGCCCACTACCAAGTGCCCACAACCACTACACACTGCACGTTCCGCGGTTTCTGTAAAAACGAAACTAACGAACGGTCAGTCAGTACACGAACACAGTGTCCCAGGTGTTATAAATGTGCCCGCCACCAAGCGCCCACGTTTATTCACAAACATAACGAGCCCTACGGGACTCGTCCCGCGCGCTCTCTCTCGACACAGAGAGCCGAGCGCGCGCGGGATGCATACTGTGTTAAACATGCCCCCCGCCTCACACGCCACGGCGTCCATGTCACAGCACACGGTTGCTCTCGTGTCGCCGCCATTTCGCGACCAGGGCCCGGATTACATTCAACCCCTAGTCACACGTGCAGATGCATGGGAAAGACTTCCCGGGGTCTCAGAATGGGTGCTAGAGACTATAAGAAGAGGCTATTCGCTACAGTTTCATCGACGCCCTCCCCGTTTCACGGAGAAAGTCGAAACTACGGTGAAAACAGAAGTAGCACATCTGCTTCGAGCCGAAATAGCGAAGCTATTGAGCAAAGGGGCCATAGAGCCTCTATCTCAAGCTCAGAGCGAAGGGGGTCTGTACAGCAGATATTTTCTGGTACCGAAAAAAGACGGGGGTCTCAGACCCATTTTAGATCTCAGGCATCTGAACAAAGCGCTGACAAAGCGAAAGTTCAGAATGCTCACGACCAGAGCTATCCTCGCGCAGGTTCGCCGGGGAGACTGGTTTATGGCAATAGATCTGAAAGACGCGTATTTTCACATACAGATTGCGTCACGTCACAGGCGATTTTTGAGATTCGCCTTCGAGGGCCAGGCATATCAGTACACAGTCCTGCCATTCGGCCTGTCTCTAGCACCTCGTACATTTACAATGTGCATGGACGCGGCGCTGGCACCCCTGAGACTCCGCGGCATTCGAATTCTGAATTATTTGGACGATTGGCTGATTCTAGCTCAATCACCTTCAGAACTCAGCCGCCACAAGACCATAATTCTCGATCACCTCGAGTGCTTAGGTCTGAGAGTCAATTGGGAGAAAAGTTCACTGTTTCCCAGTCAAAGGATCTCCTTTTTAGGACTGGAGCTGAACTCGCTGTCTATGACGGCTCGACTGTCATCACAACGCAGGCGAAATTCCCTGCGGATGGCGAAATCCTTCCGCAGCGATATAGTGCCGCTCAAGAGATTTCAGAAAATGCTAGGCCTTATGGCCGCAGCATCGACAGCTCTACAGTTGGGCCTGCTGCGCATGCGCCCACTGCAGTTCTGGCTAAAAG